>CM040117.1:82074923-82264405 GCA_022559845.1 Amorphophallus konjac | reverse complement strand
ATATAATTGTGCACTGATGAAATTCATTTTACAGACTGAGGAGCTTCGGGCCGCTCTCACTTGCGTCTGCGAGGGACAGCAGGCGATGACTGCCCAGGTGAGTTTTTATTTAGTCATGTGTTGCTTTATTTTTAAAAAGTTGAATTGTTGATGATTTGTTACCTGTTTGCAGAGCACACAGCTACGGGCGGCACGTACCGAGTTGATGATCCGCGATCAGCGGATCTCAGAGCTTGAGAGGTCCCTGAGGCGACGAGAGGAGCTTCCTCAGGACGTGGCCGAGCTACGCGTGGCGCTTGAGCTGGAGAGACGGGAGCGTGCCCGGGAGCGCGAGGAGCGTGCTCGTGAGCGAGAGGAGCACCAGGCTGAGCGTGCCTGGTTCCAGGAGCAGGTGGCGGCACGTGAGCGAGAGCTGGCGGATTCGAGGACCCAGTTGATCCTTTCCCAGGAGCGGCTGCGAGTGTCCGAGGAGCGTCTCCAGCGAGGACGCGAGCAAGCGCGGGCTGCGGGGTACTCCTTCACCAGCTCCACCTTCGTGGCGGGTTCTTCCCTCCGAGAGAGGAGCGAGGCAGGGGGACACGTTCGGGTTCCGGCTTCTTCACGGGGGCCCATGCCTCCTCCACCAGTACCAGCTTGGGACGGTGAGGAGGAGGTTGAGAGTAGGAGAGAGGAGGGTGGAGGCGAGAGCTGAGAGACTTACTTGTACTCCTCCACCCTCACACCTGTACATGATAGACATTCATTATGTATATATATATATATGATTGAGATTTCTTTGTTACCTGAGCACTTTGTGTAGTTGTGGTCTTGTGTTTGTGTACTTTCATCTTCCCACGTTCTTCGTGTTTGCTTTACTGTGCCCTGTTTCTGCAACTGTAATCCACACTTTGAACAAAACAGGTTAATTCATCTGTTCGACTTGACCCCTTGCCCAATAAGCAAGGGGTGGCAATATTTTGACCTTAATGACGGGTCAAGGGGCCAAGCCTTTAATCAAGATAAGGCAAAAAGAAATAGCTGATAACGGGAGATGCATCATACAAGGCACACATATGCAAACTATAAATAAAAGATGCCCATGCAAAAGAAATGCAAGCATACTTGGAGAATGCATTTTTTTTCACTCATTTATTATTTTTTTTATTATTTTTTTTGAAAAATGTGCCTTCGAATAGGTCGTTATTCACATAAAAGACGCCCTATAAGACGGCGTGAATTTGATTTTTGAGAAAGTGACGACCTGCGCAGGGACGTTATTTGGAAAGAGACGACCCAGACAAAGACGTTAATTAAATAAAAAGCGCCTTAGCCAAAGGCATTAATTGAATTATTAAAAAAAAAGGTTGTCAAGGCTATCAAAACCACATGTCTTACACGGTCACCATCTAAAATTTATTAACCTTTCTTGAGTAATTAAAAGGGAGTTGACGTGCTCATAGTTGACCTGTATTCGAGATCTCGCACAGTGTAATTTCTTTAGTCCGTCTTTAACCATCCTGCCAGCTCGTGATTTTACCACATAGAAAGGATGGAAGAAAATATAAGGGAAGCCCATAGGGGATTCTGAGATGCTCAAGGCAAAGTTACCTCCCCTACCCTATGCCTGTTGGGGTTCGGTCTTTGGCATAGGGAAATTGTTGCCTTTTTGCCCTTGTTATATTGCATGCATACGCCCAAGGTTTTCCTTACGGGGACTTTGCCCTCTTGACATGCTTTTCTTTTCATAACTTGACTTTCACTTTGGAATTGATTTGCATTGATGAAAATAAACCTAATTGTACTTGGGCTTTTGTGGCATTTGTTCCATTTTGGGCCCTGACTTCCACCTACTAGGGCGGCGGATAGGCTTGGCGCGTCTGCCTCGAGGTCTCCCTTCCTCCCTTATGGGCCGATAAAGAAGAGAACGGGTATTGTCTTTCACTTTTAGTCAGGTTTTTGACTTTCCGTCAGATTTTGCACTGCTTGATCTCAAGAATAAAGCGTGTAGTGTGTGTGGGAGTCAACCCCCTTTTAAGTTAGCAAGACTGATGAATGAATTCTGAATGTTGACCTTTCGGACATTGATCCTTCGTGTGCCAAGGCACCAATTCTGTTCTCTTTTTGATTTTGAAGAATTTCTATTTTTGTTTGCTTTTTGGAGTTTCCATTTTTTATGGTTTTCAGAGATCTTCCTTTTTGTTTGGATTTTTAAAGACATATATTTATATTTTTTTGGATTTTTGAATCACAGGTAGTATTTCTTAAGATACAAATCATTACAAGGATGAGTTAACTCTTCCCCTTCAGCATTAATCAGTTTATAAGCATTGCCAGGATAAACATCTTTTATGATAAACGGTCCTTCCCAATTGGGTTGGAGTTTTAAGCGAGGGCCACCCGGCTTTACAAAAATTCTTTTGATTACCATCTCACCGGTTTTAAACGTTCTCTCAATTACTTTCTTTTGATAAAAACGTGAAAGCATGTTTTGGTAAACGCGCGCATGGTCAGCGGCGACCAGACGCTTTTCATCGAGGAGTTCCAACTGGGCAAGGAGTGAATCACGACGTTCATTAATAGAGAGCTCCTTATCCAATTGCACTCGTAGAGAGGGAATAAGAATCTCATAAGGGACTACTGCCTCCATTCCATAAGTAAGGGCGAAAGGGGTTTGCCCAGTGGGGGTACGAATGGAAGTGCGATAGGCCCAAAGAGCTTCAACTAGCTTGTCTGGCCAGTCTGAAAATTTATTAGCCTCACACGTTTTCTTAACAATTTTGATCAAAGTTTTATTAGTTGCCTCTGCCTGGCCATTGCCCTGCGGATAATAGGGAGAAGAATGATGCAATGCAATGTTATACCTGTTGCAGAGATCCTTGATTTCCTGAGAGATAAATTGAGGTCCATTGTCGATGACGATGGTGCTCGGGATGCCGAACCTTGTGACGATGTTCTTCATTATGAATTTGCAGACTGTTGACGCTTTAATCTCCACGTAAGCTTCTGCTTCCGCCCACTTGGTGAAGTACTCCGTTGCCGTGAGGATGAATGATTTTTGCTTGGTCAGGAGGTTCGAATCACCAAGAGGTCCAATGATATCAAAAGCCCACATGGAAAAAGGCCATGGGGAGGACGTAGGATGGAGTGAAGAAGCAGGAGAATGAATTTTGTCGGCGTGCAGTTGGCACTTAACACACCTTCGAACATAGATGGAACAATCCTCTTCTAGAGTGGGCCAATAGAATCCTAGCCTAAGGATCTTCTTAGCTAGCATCTGGCTATTCACATGACCACCACACACTCCAGAATGCACCTCTTCCACAACTTTCCAAGATTTGTCATCATCGAGGCATCTTAATAAAACACCGGTGAGCCCTCTTCTGTAGAGCACACCTCCAACCAAAACATAACGTTGAGCCACTCTTCAAATTGCTTTCTTCTCTTCTGCAGTGGCTTCTTCGGGATAGGACTGATCATTGCAATACCTGGCAATCTCATAATACCAAGGCTTCTCTTCGTCAGCCAAATCTTCTTGCCAATCCAAAAGCATGACTTCCTTACCTTTAAGAGCTTCCTTCAGCTTAACCTTCTCAAGCATTTGATCCCTAATATCAAGGAATGTGCAATCCTTAATAGCTGGGGTGTCACGCTGATGAATCAGGGGAACATGAAAATCACGCTCAGGAGGGAAGACTAAAGCGGAAGCTAAAGAAGCAAGAGCGTCAGCCAAGATGTTCTGACTACGCGGGACATGAACGAAGATCAATTTAGTGAAGAGTTTGGCATAAGCTGAAGCGAGTTCCTGGTAGGGCTTGAGCTGAGGATTGATAGTGCGGCACTTGACAAGCACCTGGCGCAGAATAAGCTGACTATCACCCACAATCCTCAAATGGGTGACACCATATCGATGAGCGGTTTGAAGACCGGCCAAAAGAGCTTCATACTCAGCTATGTTATTGGTGACGGGGAAAGTGAGCCCAGCAGCAAATGGGATGGTGACCCCTTCTGGTGTTAAAAGAACCATGCCGATCCCTCTTCCTTGAGAATTAAGAGCTCCATCAAAATGTAACGTCCACATAGGATCGTGGGGTTGATTAATGGACATTAATTCTTCATCTGGGAACTCCGAATTGACAGGATCAAAACGGGGGAGAGGGTGATGAGCAAGGTGTTCGGCAATGGCATAGCCTTTGATGGCTTTCTGTTGAATGTAAGTGATATCAAACTGAGAGAGGAAGCTCTGCCAGCGTGCTAATCGATCAGTGAGGATAGATTTTTCAAGGAGGAATTTAATCGGATTCATGCGAGCAATGAGGTGAACCTCATGAGCTAAGAAATAATGTTTTAACTTTTGAACTACCCAAACCAAAGCTGCACAAGTCTTCTCCATGGCTGAGTACCTCTGCTCACAGGGGTTAAGAAGCTTAGACAAGTAGTATGCTGCCCTCTCCATACTTTCTTCATCCACTTGAGCTAAGACAGCACCTACGGAGTCATCCAGGACCGAAACATAAAGAATAAGCGGTTTGCCTGGAATTGGTGGCCTCGGGATAGGAGGATTGGCCAGATAATCCTTCAATCCGTCAAAGGCTACCTGACACTTGTCATCCCAATTAAACTTGACTCCCGGCTTAGTAAGCTCGTAGAACGGCCTACATCTTTGTGAATGCTAGGAGACGAAGCGGCGAATAAATTGCAACCTCCCGATTAATCCTCGAACTTCCTTCAAATTCTTGGGAGGAGGCATATCTCTGATGGCCTTTGCCTTGTTGGGATCAACTTCAATTCCCCTCTTGCTAACAATGAAACCAAGCAATTTCCCTGATGAAATGCCAAATACGCACTTTTTGGGGTTCATTTTCAAATGATATTCTCGTGACCTTTGTAAAACCTTAGCCAGAACCCCAGGATGCTCAATCCTTGTCCTTGATTTTACAACCAGGTCATCCACATACACCTCAATATAAATATGAATCATGTCATGAAAAATTGCCATCATAGCCCTCTAGTAGGTGGCTCCAGCATTCTTAAGTCCAAAAGGCATGACCACATAATAATATGTGCCCCATGGTGTAGTGAATGATGTTTTTTCTTGATCCTCTTCAGACAGACGAATTTGATTGTAACCTGAAAAGTCATCCATAAATGAAAGTGTCTCGAATCCTGCCGTATTATCAATTAGAACATCAATATGAGGGAGGGGGAAGTCATCTTTAGGACACGCTCGGTTGATGTCCCGGAAGTCTATGCAAATCTGAACTTTCCCATCTTTCTTCATAACCGGGACAATGTTAGCCACCCAATTGGGGTAGAGGACAACTCTAACAAATCTAGCTTTGTGAAGTTTATCGACCTCTTCTTTCATTTTTAAAGCCATATTGGGGTGGAAACGTCTCAACCGTTGTTTGACCGGGACAGACCCTGGCTTAAGTGTAAGACGATGTTCAACAAGCGCAGGGTCTAATCCAGGCATATTTTCATAACTCCACGCAAACATGTCCTTGTACTCTTGAAGAACCAAAATGAGCGCCTCCTCTTCGGAAGGCGGCAAATTCTTGCTTATGAGGACAATCCTAGGGTCTTCCTCGGTACCCAAATTAATTTCTTTGGTAGGTTCTTCTACGGAGGCTGATGGTTCGTTGAATCTTCTCATACCACTAGCAAAAGCATCAGCCTCGTCCTCATATTCTTCGTAACTTTCATCCCCCTCTTCAATAGGGTCTTCATCATTCATAATTTCATAAACACCCAAACCCTCATAGGAGGCAACATCATCTTCAAAGTCTAACTCTGGCAGGATAATTGGATTTTCCACAAACTCAGGGATTGCTAAACAAGCTTGGCATCTGATAGCCAACTCCAACAAAATCTGCGAGGAATCTCCTTACCCTTGGCCTTCTTATGTGAATCTACCCCATGAATTTTATTAGAAGAAGAGGAAGAAGAGGAGGAGCAACTAGCTTGATCAGAAGGAAAAGAAGGGGGTGAAAAAGTGGATACAAAAGGTGATACAGAAGAAGATCCCTGGCCGGAGGGGGAAAAGAGATCTATCAATGAATCTTGAAAGAGCGGCCCCTGGGTCGGGACGCACTCCGGAGAGAAATAAGAGGTCTCCTCAACAGAGATGGAGGATTGGAAAGTTGAAAAATCGGCTTTTTTTTTCTTTTTTATCTTTTTCTTCATTTTTATTTTCTTTTTCAAGGAGAAAGCAGTGTGATGGGAGAATAGCAGGAGGAGTGGAAATTGCAAGATTAGAGAAAGATTTAATCAATGATGGCCCTTGGGGGGGTGTGGATGCGGGATTTTTTATTTATTTATTTATTTATTTTATATATATTGATTGATTTATTATTTATTGATTTATTGGCGTGCCAGTCACCGGAGTGACGATTTTTATTGTGCGCTCGATCTGACTTGGTAAGTAGATTGTGAGTGATCGTGTCTGGACCAGAAGTCTGTCATACCATAAAGGCTATGATGTTAATTACGCCCTTCCAAGGAAGGACAACCCTTGATTAAACGCTAAAGGTAGGAGGATGACAGCGGTAAAGCCGCATGCTCAAAAGAGACGGAATTCATTCACTTGCAAGACGTTAAATGGATTAGACGAAGCAGGGGTTGGTTATTTTCGGGATAAAACCGACGGCATATTCCCACCATCTTGGACCATGCCAAGTGGGGAATAGGAAACCACCCATGCAGTGGCAGGGTGGGATCCGTAAAAGATCGGGCATAATTGACCCAGAATCCGAGTAAGTACTGGCGTAACATAACACGCTCCGTGCAGACGCGATGTTGCATCTATATTCCCCTTCAAAGGGCCATCGGAGAGCATGCAAGGACATGACTCCACAGGCTGGTGGGGTTGAGATAGAAAGCATCACATTTACTTGGCAAGGCATGTGTGAATTTCGGCAGCATGTCCCCTCAACTTGGATTATGCCAAGAGAAGATAGGTCATCATCCACAGAATGTCGGGATGACAACCGAACGAGGATGGGCACCGGGCCCCGGGACATCGCTTGCCTTTATACCATCGATTAATATCCCCTCGAAACTCCTCAGAACTCATGCAATGACATGGCCCTTTGGGTTCATGAGGGTGAAATCCAGATCGAGAATGAAGACTGTAGGGGAGGTCTTCCCCAATAATGTGTCTTCTCAAGACATCAATGACGGTCTCTGAACATCCCCGGGACATATGTGTATGGAGACTAAAAGATTGAAGGATGTCAGTGCAGAAGAGGGCCTCGGACTGGGTTTCATCGGCCGAAGAAGGAGGGGCTCTCGGCATGGTTTTATATTGACAAAAAAAATAAGGTTCTCGGCATGGGTTTAGCTGGCCGAATGAGGGTCTCGGCGTGGCTTTAGTTGGTCAAAAAAGGGGGCTTCTCGGCATGGTTTATTGGCTTAAAAGGGGGGTCTCGGCGTGGCTTATTGGATTAAAAAGGGGGTCTCGGCGCGGCCTCCTTAGCAAAAGAAAGGGGGATCTTGGCGGGTGGCTTCCCGGCGGGCTCCTGGCCGCGCCGGGAGCCTGGCGCCGAGTGCCTGTGGGCTGGGCATGAAGGGTTTAGATGGCTTATGTCGGTTTGCTGAAGAGGGGGACCTCTCGGCAGGATAGTTCTCGGCGGGGAATTTTGTATGTCGAGAAGGTGGAATTGCTACAGGGTTTCAGGGTTTACAGAGCTCAAACGATGCTCTGCTTCTGGGATTCCTGAGCTTTCTGGCTGCGATCGAAGTCGAATTTGAAGTGCAATAGGGGGGGTTTCATGGATGCTTCCCTGAGAAAGGGCCAAGGGGGATCTGGAGGGTAGAATCGATGGGGAACGAGGCCATCGTCTGGATTTCTGAAGACTTATTTATTTCTACCGCCGGCCGTCTGGGGATCAAGAGATGGCTGTCTCTGATCCCCTGGAGGAACCCAATAGCATCTAAAACCCGGTGGCTGAGGAACCTTTAGCATCGAAACTCCAGACCCTAGTCATCCAAGGGATTAGAATGGAGGGTCGAGAGATCGAGGTCGTCATTCGCTAGAATCCGAGGGATAGCAGTGGTCTGTAGCATCGACATGCCCTCGTATAGCCAGCGGTTCAGGGGACCAAGAGATTGATGTCTCTGGTCCCTGAACAGCATGAAGAGGGGTCCTTAAGGGCCTTGCAAAAAAAAAGGCTCGAACGGATACGGTGGATCCACCATCGAGATGGGAGGAGAGGAGGTGACAGAGCCCAGTAACCCATCAGATAAGGGTAGGGGTCCTGTTTTCATGCCTCTAAAGAGAAGATTCGTGTGAACCATTAAGTGTATCGCATAAACGATAAACACACAAGGATAAACGGAGAGCAGACATTTCGATCAAAGGAGAGCAGACATCTTAATCAGTAGATCCCCAAATGAGTCACGTTGACATTTCATTGCATCGTATCCAAGCCTTACATCGACTGTGAAATGGAAATGCAAAGCAGAAAGATGGAGATCTTAGCCGGAACTCGCCGGCTATGTTCGATAAATCAAGACAAAAGCTCAATAGATTACATCGGTAGAAAAGAAAAGACAACATGGGGAGGGTGGAGCATTGACTCCTCTCCCTCCCCGGAGCAGCCCACCTGAAGCTTGTTTGCTTCTTCCTCTCTTCTGCTTCTTCTCTTCTCTCGGCTGAGGGGATCTCTCTTGGCAGGACTCCCTCTCTTTTCTTTTCTCTCTTTTTCTGGCTTCATTTTCTCTTCCTCCCGGCGTCTTTTTTTCTCCAATCTCCTTTTTTTGTTCGAAGGGAGGGGGTTTTTATAAGCTTTCCCCCCCTTCTCGGCAGGCTTCATCAAGCCTTTTCCTTCTCGGCAGACACCATCACGGCGCGCCTCAAACGGGCTTCCCGGCGTGCCTGCCTTAAGCTTCTCGGCGCCATCTTTTGGGCTTCGACAAGTGGCTCTCGGCGCCAATATTGCAGGCCTAATTAAAGTATTTTAGCCACTTTCACAGGCCCATTTGGGTCTTTCAAGGGTATCATCACCCAAAAGGGTCTTCCATTGGTGACACAGCTTGTATCATTATTACGGTTTTCATCAGTCCGTAGACAGGGGTTTCATCAGTATTGCCATCTGAACGGTGACAAGACCGGGTATCATCTTATCAATATCGTCACTTGAATGGTGACGAGCTTGGACATCAGATTTAGTCTGGAAAGACTTCAGCCGGGTATATAATCTGTGGAGACGATTCCTCTTCTGTTTTAACTTTGCAAAAGCCTTTACAATCTTCATCTGCCGGTACCGGCTTCATCTTCATCTTATATTACATCTGTCATGAAGCTGACATCTGACTTACCCTGACATATCATCCGTGGATTCTTGGACGAAGTAGTAATGCGGCTCTCATTAAAGTGTGCCAGGAGGTCTCATCAGTCGAGTGACTGCTGCTCTACCAGTGCTGCCGTCTGAGTGACATCGGCACCGGGCATCAGCTTGGCCGACAAGGGCTTTAGCCGGGTGAATGGTTCACGAGCTTCATCAATGGTCTTTCACTGTTGGTCCGACCCTCCTTTCAATCATGCTTTGACCTTTGTTCATTTTCAAGGTGTCAACAAAAGCCCCCCACCTGCGGGCGGCGTAAGCGCAGAATAAGCGGCACGGGTCTTGCAGGTGTCTTTCATCATTCGAGGGTATCTTCCTCAATTTGTCTTCAATCCGGTTCTCAAACCTGATCATCTCGTTGCAACAATATTTTGCGCACGGATCTTTCATTTTCATCTTTTTTTATCTTCATATTTTCTTTATTTTCAACATTTCAGAGCTTCTCGGCACGGGGCCATAGGCTTCTCGGCATGACCCTCTCGGCGCAAGGCTTCTCGGCACGCAAGACCTTCCGGCGCGAAGCTTCTCGGCGTGAGGAGCCTCTCGGCGCGGCCGAAGGAGGGCTCTCGGCCTGGAGGCTCTCGGTGCGCCTTTGGCCGAAGGGGGCTCTCGGCCTGGGTTCTCGGCGCGCCCTAGGCAGGGCTCTCGGCCTGGGCTTCTCGGCGCGCCCTTTGGCCGCAGGGGGCTCTCGGCGTGAGGGGATCTCGGCGCGCATTTGGCCTCGCCGAGAACCTATCTCTCTCGGCTTCTATTTAAGGCGCCGAGAGCCTCTTTCTTCTCATTCTCATCTTTTCTTTCTCTTTCTTCATTTCCATTTTTTTTGTCTCGACGGTGGCGAGCTCCTTGTCTCGGCCGTTCCCGTTTTCTTCCGTTTAGTTGGGTTTCACCCGGGTAGGACGTTATTTTGGGATTTAATCCCTTTTTCTTTCGGGATCACCCCCTCTTGGTTGGTGACTCCCTATTCTCCTTGGGCAGACCCTGAATAAGGGGAGATGCTACCGAAATTTTCATAGAGTCTCATGTTACAATCTTTATAAGACTGGCTTTTAATTCACACTTTTTCTCCGACTGCAGGCACTGCAATGGCTTCCAGTTCTGATGCTGCATCTTCCGGAGCTGTTGGTGCTAGCTCATCGGCCCAGCCAGACATATCACGAGCCAAAGTAAACTGGCTGAACGTGCACAGTCTGGATTTCGGATACGACAGGATTGCTTCAGTCGATGAATCGTCTGACTCTGAGACTGACACAGTGTCGACGGCCCGGGTATACTCCACGGCGACCGAGACATGCTTCAGGCGGGATGGTAGCTACCGGCCAGACCTTCCGAAGGACCGACATTTGATGCCATTCATCCGGACTTTCACAGTGGGCGGCATGCGAGACTACCGGATAGCTCGCGTAGTTGAAGCTGCCATCCTTGCTGAGCGGGATAGCCTGAAGGAATCAGTGTATCGCAGCAAGGCCATCTATCTTCCTGGGGAAAAGCGCGACTGGGATGCAGTCCTTGGCATATCGGAGCTGGAACCAGAGAAGAAGATGCTGGCCCGGGCCCCGGAATTCACACCTGCCCGGTGGGATAATGCTAGCGGCCGAGTTCATAGGGAGAAGCCCGGCTATGGCATGTTCTTGGCACTATTAAAGTGGGGATATCGCGAAGAGCCCTTCGTGCTGAATTTTTCGGCCGTTCAGTTCAAGTACCATTTGGCCGCTGGTTGGTTCGGGGATACCAAAATCACTGACGCGCACTTATTCCGAGTAGGGGCAGTGGAGTTCACAAAGTTTGTTCTGAAGGAGTATGCCCCTCTGCTGATCAGAGCCGGGGTATATCACAGTATTTTCGCTTCTAGATTTCGATATCCCATATCCAGAGGGTTGTGCTGCGGGATGTTCGAAGTGTTCTGCCCTTTATTCAACACTTTTTATACAGCGGAGGGTGAGACATCCCTGGACCTCTGGAGTTTATCACAGCTCTCCGGTCTGCCCATTGATGGCGAGCCGTATGAGGAAGTTTGCTTGACAGATTCTGAGAAGGATAGCTCTGATGGCAAGGGCAAGTATTCCATCGGCTTCTCATATCGGTATCTGATGAAGGTGTACCGCTCCATCTGTCTGGCGTACCACAGAGGGTCCTCCAAAGGCTATCATCCCCGAGAGAAAGGCAGCAAACTGAGGGTCCGGATAGGGCAGTGGCTCTAGTATTTCTTTGACGGTCCCCTGAAGTATGCAGACTTTCCTTCCCTGGGTCCAGTTGCCAGCAAACAGATAAGGGCCCCTCGCTATAAGTTGGCGCTGCCATCCTCATTGCGTCATGCGGGCAAAGGTGGTCCCAATCCGGCAGGAGTAGATCCCATCACACATTGTGCGGCCTATTTCACCTTCTGGTTGTGTACTTTCGCTCTCCCACAAGGGGACGAGACAGTCATTCGGCCAGAGGCCATATATCCAGCTTGCCAGATGGCATGGGGGATGAAGCTGTCACTTTGCCCAGTGGCCCTGTGTTTGATATATAAATCTTTGGGGGACCTGCATAAGCATCGGACTCCCCATTCTTTGAGGACCGTGGGTCCTTTTCACTTCTTCAACGCCTGGGTTTGCAGTATATTCCCTGAGTTGGCTCCGAGAACCTTGCAGGCAGATACGGTGTTGCCTAGAATGGTCGAATTCGCCAGTGCTGAGTCTGGTCCCTTTTATGATCAGTTGTTTAAAATAAGGGGCCGACTGATAAGGGTACCAGTTGACGCCCCCGGCAGCATTCATTTCTGGAGCTTGGCGGCAGGTTCAGCTCCTTTGATTGATCCTCAGAGAGAGTGCAAGCTGGAAGAGATAGAGACTTATGCTCATCCTGTCACAGGGGCTGAAGTTGCTCGGCCTATTCTGGAGCCGGAGCTAGTCAGATGGGCCATGGCTATTCGGCCCAGTGTTTTAGTTTTCAAGAAGGGTGGCCTTCTTCTTTTGGAGCCATACTATCCGTTCCGATTTGGGCGGAACTTCGGCTACGACCAGCACATCCCCACCTCAGCTGCTCAGTTTCCTTTGGATAGCCGGGCCAAGCACGGGTCCGTCATTGTTGGCGAAGGCCGGTTGTGGTGGGATTTCTATCATCGCCAAGACGATGTAGTTTTCAGGGTGCCCACTGTTTCTAACCGTGTTCCCCGGGTAACATTAGAATATATCAAATGGTGGAACATCCGGACCGATTTTTACAGGGACGGTAGGGGTGCCTTCTGGGATGTGGCAGAGCGCTCCTTCCTGAAACAGCAACCTGGGCCGGTGTTTGATATTCCTGAGGCCCACTTGAAAAAACTTTACTCACAACATCCGAGGGAGGCGGAGAATTATCTGACTCAACGTCGGGCATTGAAGGAAAAGAGTTCTTAGCCGCTTGTCCCTGTCTTTGCTGCTATCAATGAAGACACTTTCATGAAGACCTTGAAGCATTTATGCCGTGTGGGAGGCGCTCGCTTGGAGGAGCAGCAGTACCCATTCCCTGTTGAAGAGCCGCTCCCGACAGCAGCTCCTTGGAAGGGTCCAATTGATAAATTTCATCCATATAGGACGTTTGTACGTCGAGAAGATAGAACTCAGACGTACTATAGGCAAACGTCCTGGCTGTTCATTCTGCTGAATTTGCATGGATTATCTGCAGAAAGCCCGATAGCTGGCATATTGAACAAGCCAATGTTTATATCATTTCATTATGTCGATGGTTGTGGCATGGACCATCTTGACTTATTTCGATGCCTTGACTCTCACGGCCATAATGATCTGGCAGCTTTAGTAGAGAAGTGCCAGATATTTAGTGATGTGTGCTGGCTCATCAAGGAGGCTGCTTCCCGCTCCAAGGAGGTAGCTTATATGTACTGGCCACTTTCTGTATTCTACGACGGCCCGGCAGGTAAGATTTCTTCTTTTCTGATTGCAGTGTTTTCTGCTTAGCATCTGAATTTCACACCCACTGATCCCATCACCCTTCTGCCATTTTCAACAGACCGGCCTGATATAAAGTGGCAGGGGCTCTATAGAAAGATTATTGCGCAGGCCGAGAAGCCTACTTATTTCGAAGTCCCGGTTGCAGCACCGACCACTGCTCCCCTGCCTCCTGGCAAGAAGAGGAAGGCTTCCGCAGTCAAGGCTGCAGTTGGGAAGGCTAGGAAGGCCAAAAAGGCCCATGTTCAGCAGCCGACTTCGGTGGCGATGGACACTGGGACCCCTCTCCCCAACATTCCCTCATTCGATGAGTTTGAGTTGCAAAGGGAGGCTGCTCAGACACCGGTTCAGGGTAACATCATTAGCTTGCATTTGCATTCTTCATCATCTTTTGCAGATTTCCAAAGAAGTCTTCGACTCTGACCCCTTCCCTTTTTGCGCAGCTCAAGAGCCAATTATGGCACCCTCCGAAGTAGAGACCAGGCTGCCTTCCCCCACGCTGGCTAGTGAGGCGGGGGGTAAGTGTGCTTTCTCATCTGTTTCACACTTCTATTGCTTTTTCTACTATAACCCTCAGAGATCGCTTTTCTATTGAAGTGGCAGTCGAGGAGCAGACTGACATTGAAAGGATGACAGAAGAGCCGATTCAGCCTCCGGAGGGTCACAAGACTCAGTCGAAGCGGGGTACTGTTCCGGCCAGGCGCATAATTACCCGGTCCACATCCCGACATGCTTTAGAGGCGTCCCCACAGCATGTAGCCAGGGTAGAAATATCATCGGGTAGCTCTACAACCGTCTCTGATGAGGAGGAAGTGGCTTTCAGCGGCAGTGAGGGGGATGCTCCTGAATCAGAAGCCCCGCTCGTACTTGCAAAAGGTGCTCTGTCTTTTCAGCCTGCTAAGCTGCTGGTGCCGTCTTCCGAGGAGGAGTTGCAAGAGGAGTTTGCCGGGCTCGACACCGAGATCGACATATCTTCACTCTTTGTCGCTTCAACTTCGGAGTTTCCTCCTCTTTCGCCCCACTTCGAGGATGCGAACCCTGCTTCAAAGGTGGGTCCCCTTTCAGGCTTGCTGCTTCATTTGCATCTTCATTTAGTGCTGAGGGTTGTTTTGCTTTGGTCTTAGGGCCCTATCACCGTCAGCTCAGACACAACTGCAACTTTTATGGAGGTTTCTTCTGCAAACTGGGCCATTGTACCTTTTCTACCTTTATCCTGCATGGGGGCTCCTGATGTCATTCGCCCTGTTCCAATGCGAATACAGTCTTCAACAGATTTAGCATCGTTGGACCTGGGGGCCTCAGGAGACAGATGCACTCCTATCAGGGCTTCAGATTTCAGAGCCGAAGCTGATCTAGCCAGAAGTTCTGCTTTCATACCGGCCGCAGTGATGACCATCGCTCCTGAGTCAACAATTCCCACAACATCAATCATGGAGGGTGAACCTTTGCCTCTTCAGACTGTGGCCTCCGCGGCCTCGACATTGAAGGAATTGGCCACCGAAGCGGAGATGGAAGAAGGAGAGGTGGCTACTGCGGAACTGGGAGTATTGCCCATAACCGCCCCGGACTCTATCTCCATACTTTCAGAATCTGAGGAGGAGGTGCCTGAAGTTGCATCTGGGGGTATTCAGATGGCCGCTTCCGAGGAGATGGAAGTGGAAGATCTCCTGGCCATGCCAGAGGTTGCAGGGAGAGCTCAGTTGGTACCTTCGGCAGACCTCCCATCTTCTTCTTCGCAGCCGGATATCACCCTATGGGCGGACATTGATAATGAAGTAACCTTTGAAGTAGCTCCTCTTCCTTTGCCTGGCTTTACTTCACCTGAGAGTTTTGTCTGGCAACATCTGAGCATGCTGCGCCAGCTAGTGGAGTCCCAGCCCGGACTAACCTATCCACAGTTGAAGGAGATAGCCGAGCGCTTCACCGTCGGGTTGCAGGCGATGGGATGTCCCACAGAAATATGGGCCCAGCGGGTTCTTTTATTGTTAAAATTTGTTCATCGCTGGGATTTCTTGACACATATCATGTCTGACAAACTGGCGACTTTGAAGTTGCTAAGAATGGAATGCAAATTCGAGCTGGCGAAGATGAACTCTATTCTTCAGGAGCGACAGTGCCAAATGCAGTCTTTGGCGGAGCAGGAGCAGTTTGTGCGCGACCGGATAACTATCCTGGAAGCTGAACTGTCCGATCTCCGAGCTGAGCTGCCGCAGCTAACAACTTCTCGACCGCAGCTCGAGGAAGAAGCAGCTCTGTTAGAGGGGCAGGTGGCGTCCTTTCAAGACGAGTCCGTTCGACTGCAGGAGGAGGAGGCTCGTCTTCATGAACTGGGAGCCGCCCCTTATGTGGGTCTTCTGGCTCTCGAGGATATCTTCAGGCAGCCATGAACCATCTTCTCTTTCTTTTTCTTTTGTACTCTTTTGCGATACAACGTCCCCTCGGGGCCCTTTATGTACTCACTTATTAATGAAAAGAAATATTTGGCTTCACGCATATCCATTTTCTTCTGCATGTGGTTTTATCACTTTGAGAAGTGGGGTAGCGGTTTTAGCAATTCCTCATGCGAATGGCCCGTACTTGGCAGGAGAGCGTCCACCCCCTCAGAGAAAGGATGGGGAACTCGCTCCACCGCGTGACGGCATCCGGGGAGGTGCTTAAACCAGATTCTGTTGGTAGCAGCAAACGTCCCTCTTGGCAATATGTGCTGCGAGGGAGACAATTTGCAGAAATGTGAAAGAAGAGGTTTCATCGGAATAGACGAAAGGTCTAGACTGGGTAGAGGTTATAGCAGGTGGGACATTGAAAAAGGGTATGGGGTTTTCATCAGAACGGACATAAAGTACGAACTGGACAGATTGTATCATTGGCCGGGCGATGTACCGATCAGCCAACGGTTGACTTCATCATCGATATTGAGCTTATATCAATGCAAGGGGGATTTCATATGTTTTATCAGAATAGACGTAAGGTCTAAACTGGATAGGGTTTCATCACTGATCGGGCAAGGTGCCAATCGATCAACAGTTGGTTTCATCATCGATATTGGGTTTATATCGACGCAAAGAAGAGTTTCATCAGCATAGACGAAAGGTCTAAACTGGCTAGGGTTTCATCATTGATCGGGCAGGGTGCCAATCGATCAACAGTTGGTTTCATCATCGATATTGGGTTTATATCGATGCAAAGGGGTTTATAAGTTTCATCAGAATAGAGGAAAGGTCTAAACTGCAGGATTTCATCATTGATCGGGCAAGGTGCCGGTCGATCAACAGTGGGACGTCGGTAGAGGCGTAGGTCTCGTCAGGATAGACGTAAGGTCTATTCCAGCAGGTTTTATCGCAGGTGAGGCTTGCCAAGAAATGCGTAGGCTTCATCAGGACAGACGTGAGGTCTGAGCTGGACAGGCTTCATCAGAATGGTGATGGGTTTCATTATCGGTGGGACGTTTGAAAGAGGGTATGTGAATTTTATCAGGGTAAACGTAAGGTCTATCCCGGAAGGGTTTTATCATCGGTGGGGAATGAAGCCGACTGACCGACGGGAGGTTTCATCAGTGAAAGGGAGGTAAAGGTAGCGTGCCTGTTGGCATGGAACTTTTGAATTACCACATTACTGACCCAAGTGCCCTTTCGGGTTTTCACCGGAGCCAGCCCCCTCTTGCTTTTGCCCACGCGCCCTTTCGGGTTTTCACGTGGTGGGGTACCCGATTTTGCCTGCAGTGCCCTTTCGGGTTTTCACCACAGCTGGGTTTTGGCCATTTTTACCCTTGTCCGGGATATCCGAACAAGTCTGGCGGGGTATCTCTATTTTTAACCCCATTTTTTTTATTTATATATATACGTATATATATTTCTTGAATTGGGACTTCAGCACGGATCAGGCGATGTGCTGCTCCATTAGTGACTGCTCTTATCATCGGTATTGGGTTTATACCGATGCAAGGATTTCATAGGCTTCATCAGGATAGACGTAAGGTCTAGACTGGGTAGGTTTCATCATTGATCGGGCAGTGTACCAATCGATCAACAGCAGGTTTCATCATCGGTATTGGGTTTATACCAATGCAAGGATTTCATAGGTTTTATCGGCATAGACGAAGGGTCTAAACCGGACAGGTTTCATTGCTGATCGGGTAAGTGAGCCCATTGATCAGCAGCAGGTTTCATCATCGGTATTGGGTTTATACCAATGCAAGGATTTCATAGGTTTTATCGGCATAGACGTAAGGTCTAAACCGGACAGGTTTCATTGCTGATCGGGTGAGTGAGCCCATTGATCAGCAGCAGGTTTCATCACGGTGGGACCTGGGACAAGGTATGAGGACTTTTATCAGGATAGACGTAGGGCCTATACTGAGTGGGTCTAATCGTCGATCGGGCAAGGCGCCGGTCGATTGACGAGGAGTTTTATGGCGGGAGGTGAGGCTTTTCTTTGGGATTACCACATTACTGACCCAAGTGCCCTTTCGGGTTTTCACCGGAGCCAGCCCCCTCTTGCTTTTGCCCACGCGCCCTTTCGGGTTTTCACGTGGCGGGGTACCTGATTTTGCCTGCAGTGCCCTTTCAGGTTTTCACCACAGTTGGGTTTTGGCCATTTTTGCCCTTGTTCAGAATGTCTGAACAAGACTGGCGGGGTATCACTACTTTTAACCCCATTTTTCTTTTCTTTTCTTCTTTTCTTTTATTTGGTATGCGAGCTGAGAGAGAGAGCAGCTTGGGCAGGGCGAGATGCCACTGGACCAAGGAGAGGGTAGCTCGATCAGGGCAGAGTGCCATTGACCAAGATGAAGTGGCCTGATTAGGGCGGGGTGTCGCTAACCGAGGAATAGGCAGTTCAGCTAGGGCGGAGTGCCGCTAAACCAAGAAATGAGGTAGCTCGGCTAGGGTGGAGTGCCGCTAAACCAAGAAATGAGGTAGCTCGGTTAGGGCGGAGTGCCGCTAGACCAAGAAAGAGGTAGCTTGGTTAGGGCGGAGTGCCACTAGACCAAGGAAGAAGGGTAGCTCGGTCAGGGCGGAGTGCTGCTAGACCAAGGAGGTGGGTAGCTCGGCTAGGGCGGAGTGCCGCTAAACCAAGAAAGAAGGGTAGCTCGGTTAGGGCGGAGTGCCGCTAGACCAAGGAGGAGGGTAGCTCGGCTAGGGCGGAGTGCCGCTAAACCAAGAAACAGGGTAGCTCGGTTAGGGCGGAGTGCCGCTAAACCAAGGCATGAGGTAGCTCGGCTAGGGCGGAGTGCCGCTGGACCAAGAAATGGAGTAGCTCGGTTAGGGCGGAGTGCCGCTAAACCAGGAAATGGGGTAGCTCGGTTAGGGCGGAGTGCCGCTAGACCAAGAAGGAAGGGTAGCTCTGTTAGGGCGGAGTGCCGCTAGACCAAGGAAGCGGTAGCTTGGTTAGGGCGGAGTGCCACTAGACCAAGGAGGAGGGTAGCTCGGCTAGGGCGGAGTGCCGCTAAACCAAGAAACAAGGTAGCTCGGTTAGGGCGGAGTGCCGCTAAACCAAGGCATGAGGTAGCTCGGCTAGGGCGGAGTGCCGCTAGACCAAGAAATGGAGTAGCTCGGTTAGGGCGGAGTGCCGCTAAACCAGGAAATGGGGTAGCTCGGTTAGGGCGGAGTGCCGCTAGACCAAGAAGGAAGGGTAGCTCGGTTAGGGCGGAGTGCCGCTAGACCAAGGAAGCGGTAGCTTGGTTAGGGCGGAGTGCCGCTAGACCAAGAAAGAAGGTAGCTCGGCTAGGGCGGAATGCCACTAGACCAAGAAAGAAGGTAGCTTGGCTAGGGCGGATGCCACTAGACCAAGAAAGAAGGGTAGCTTTTGGCCCGATTACTCGGAGAATGTTGGTTGTGCAGCATGATACAGCTTTAGGTGCCTACCGTTGAGTGGCGAGAATTGGATCTCCCCTCGATGGTTGACAACCATATAGGCCCCACCTTCGTAGACCCTTTGTATCACATAGGGACCTTCCCAATTAGCATTTAGCTTTCCTTTTGGGTTGGACGCCATGACTTCTCTTTTCTTGACCATAACGAGGTCACCTTTCTTAAATTCTCGTCCTTTTACGAGTTTGTTGAATGCAGTGGCCATGCGGGCCTGATACATCTGGATATTCTTCTGAGCTTGGAGGCGCTTCCCTTCCAATTCAGCCAATTCTTGTAATCTGCTTTCTGCATTGGTTTGTTCGCCATGGGCCAGGTCATATTGGACTGCCACTCTGAGTGACGGGACTTCCAGCTCTAGTGGAACTACTGCCTCTGAGCCGTACACCAATGAGTATGGTGAGCACCCTGTAGGTGTTTTGAAGATGGTGCGGTATGCCCATAAAGCTTCATACATTTTCTCTTCCCAGTCCTTCTTGTTGGAACTGACGACTTTGGCCAGCAATGTACACAAGGTCTTATTAAAAGCTTCTGCCAATCCGTTTGCCTGTGGATTGTAGGGCGTGGAGGTTCTCCATTCAATCTTATACTTCTCGACAAGCCGATAGATTTTCTGATTTCTGAAATGACTTCCATTATTAGATATTATTCGGTTGGGGATCCCGAACCGGAAGATAATGTTTTGCTTGATGAATCTGGAGACCAGCTCACCAATCACTTCTCTTAACGCTATAGCTTCCGCCCATCGGGAGAAGTAATCTGTTATGGCCAGTATGTACTTATGTCCGGCCGAGGAAGTTGGCAATGACCCGACTACATCAGCTCCCCATTGTGCAAACGGCCAGCTAGGGATTGTAGGGTGCAAAGTTGTAGGTGGCCTTCTAGGCACGGTAGCATGCTCCTGACACTTCTGGCATGATTTTGCAAATTTACAGTAGTCTTCAAACATGGTGGGCCAGTAGTAGCCCAGCTTCTTAATCTCTATCTTCATCTTGGGACCGGCCTGGTGGGCACTTGCTATCCCAGCATGTGTTTCTTTCATTGCTTGCCAAGCTTCCTCAGTAGACAGGCAGCGGAGCAAAATCTTCTTGCGTGCATCTGCCATTATTCGGAACAGAGTTCCATTTCTGAATTCATAAGAATCTTTGATCCTTAGAAGTTTCATCTTTTCTTCTCTTTTCTGTGACAGCTGTTGGTGTAAAAACCATTGTAGCAGGTGTTGTCTCCAATCAGATGCCTGTTCTGTACTGGTAGTAGCAACTTCTTCTTCTTCGGGGCACTCTTCTAGCATGCTGGGGACCTGCCGCCGGTTTATAACAACAATGTTCAGTGTTTCATTTGGTGGGACTGCTATTGAGCTGGCTAGCTTTGCCAGTGCATCAGCTTGGGCATTATGTCCACGGCCCACATGCTTGAGCTCAATATGATAGAATTTCGCCATGAGGCGCATAGCTTTTTCGTGGTAGGGGTTCAACTCCGGCTTTCGCACTTCGAACTCCCCTTGGATTTGCTTTATTATCAACATGGAATCCCCGAACACCTGAAGCATCTGGATACCCATGTTGAGGCTTATACATAGCCCGATTATCAGAGCTTCATATTCGGCTTCATTATTGGTGCATGGCTTGTTTATAGAACATGAATTATGCACAACCTCCCCTTCTGGTGATCTTAGCACAATACCGGCTCCGGCCCGTATTCTGGTCTTTCCATCGGAGTCTGTCTCTGTTCTAGATGCTCCATCAAAGAATAGCTGCCACATAGTTGACTGAGCCTGGCAGGCTTCTAGTGTCTCATCATCGGGTAACTCAGTCCCCAACATATCATTGTCTGGCACAGGATGCTCTGCGAAGAAATCGGCCACGGCCTGTCCTTTTATTGCCCTCTAGGGTATATATGTGATATCGAATTCTATCAGAATTACTGCCCATTTGCCCAACCGGCCTTTCCGTACTGGCTGAGTCAATATGTATTTGAGTGGATCTGCTGCAGATATCAATCTGATTTCATGTGATAGCATATAGTGCCGGAGCTTTTTAACGGCAAAGACTAGTGCCAAGCATGTCTTTTCTATATAGGTGTAGCTTTCTTCAGTTCTAATCAGCCTCCGACTCAGGTAGTATAGAGCCTGCTCTTTGCCTTCTTCATTTATCTGTGCTAGCATTGCCCCCAGGGAACAGTGTGTGGCTGCAATGTACAGTATCAGGGGTCTGCCCTTAATAGGTGCCCCCAGCACTGGAGGGGTCTTGAGATATTCTTTTAGCTTCTCAAAGGCCTCCTGGCACCCATCGTCCCAGAGGAACGGTACATCTTTCATCATGAGTTTGTGAAAGGGGTGGCATCTTCCCGACAGATTTGATATAAATCGTCGGATATAGGCCAGACGCCCTTGCAGAGATCTCAGCTCGTGCAGGTTCTGTTGGATTTTGTGTCTTCCTTAAGTGTTTTGATGATGAGCAACACTATGTTAACTGTTGTTCTTATTAATCAGATATCTTGCACTTGAATTATCCATGTTTTACAAGAAATAGCTGCTAAGAGGTAATACTTCGCGTGTCCGTACTGTTTCTGTACTTCGTGTTGTTTCAGTTGTGTGCTGATGGTCTTCGAGCTGTTTCTTCTGAAGTAGCTCGAGTTGCTTCTGTATGAACCGCGTGTCGTTAGTATTCTTGTTGTTCATCTCGATTCATTCTGTATGATTGCTCTTGTGTTTTCATATCACTTAGTGTTGTTCCTCAAGTCGTTTCATGTCTGGGTTCACTGCATCATCACGTGTCGTGATAGCCGTGTCTGTCCTTCGTCCTCGTGTTGCTGTTTTTACTTCATGCACTCTTCTCTAAGTTCAAGCGTTAAATATCTCAAGTCGAGTCTGTCAGTGCTGTCTCCATGTCGTCCACTTCGTGTCGGCTTCTGTGTTGGTCTTCGTGTTGTGTCCGTGTCTTTCATATTATTTCAATAGTTATGTTTTCATGTTACGTTTATGCACTTCGTGTCGTTTTCTTTGTATTCTGTCTTCGTGTTGGTTTTTCATTTTAGACTTCGTGTCTTTCTCACCTTGACCACACTCCGTGTCGATTCTTGAGTTTCATCTTCGTGTTGTTTTCAACCTCGTGTCGGTTTCTGTTTCACTTCGTGTTGTGTTTATGAACTTCGTGTCGTTTTCTTTATTTCGTGTTGTAGTCATCGTGTGTACCTCGTGTCGTTATTTCTCACCTCGTGCTGTTCTCATATTACTTCGAGTCATTTATTCGAGCTATTTTGTGCTCGAGTTGTTCTTCTTATTTTTTCAAGGGTTATTTCACTTCGTGTCTTTCTCGCCTTGACCACACTTCGTGTTGCTCTCTGTAGACCTCGTGTCTTGCTTGTTTGCATCCACTTCGTGTCGGTTTCTGTTGTCAGCTCGTGTCGTTTTTCCTTGTTGTGTCTTCGTGTCATTTTTTGTTCTATTGCGTGCAGAACTTTGCAGCACCTCGTGTTGCTTCCTCTGCCACCTCGTGTCGTTCTCTGTGTAGTGTGTGTTTTGGTCACCACTATACTTCGTGTCATTTTTCTCTATAGTGTTAAGCGTTATTAGTATGTATCTCGTGTCGTTCTTTTCTTAACTCGTGTAGTAGTCACGTCGTGTTGCTATTATATACCTCATGCAGCTTTGCTTTCTGTGGCCATACAGCGTGTTAATGGCTTTTAAAATCATTACAGGTCAGAGGAAGAACATTCCACACACCTGGGCTGCACGTGATCCGAGACAAGAGGAACCAACCTGATAAAGGCACGTGGCAGGATGATTCTGGATCGAGCGTGGGAGGCACACGCATTTTGTGCCCTATCCACATGCTGTTGCTGCTATAAATAGGACCCTTCGTCCTCAGATGAAGATTATCGAAGAAGAGAGGAATAGAAGAAAGAGCAGAAAACAGAGAGTCCTTCGATCCACAAAAAAAGAAAAGAAAGAAGAAAGAATAGCAGAGAGAAAGAGAGAGCAGAAGAGTGATCAGAAGAATTGTTCTGACTTGCGGATCAAATCCGAAGTCTATTGCTCAGTTTGAGCTACATTGTTTCCATTTTCTGGAATTTGATTTCCTTCGATCGTGGTTTTCGTTTCTTGTTCTTATCCTTCTTTAACTGTCCTCGTTTGTGTTTCCGATCCTCTGGACTGAGGTCGGGGTCCTCCTGTGAGATCAGGAGAAGGGAGATCTGATCTCCGGTTTGCAAGCAGCAGGTGGGCTGCTTGTGGGTTCCCTCCGGGTTTGGAGGAAGAGGGTTCTTCGACCTCTGGTTCACTAGTAGTGGGGTTGCTACTAGTGGGGTTCCCTCTTGGTAAAGAGGAAGAGAGACGTGAGTCTCTGGGTTCTAGTAACTGTGGGTTGCTAGAAGTTCCCTCCGGGTAGGAGGAAGAGGAGAGGTTGTTCTCCTGGGAAGCTGTGTATCAGCTTTTGTTTGGCAAGCTATGTTGCCCAGCCGATAGTGAAGCCACACTCGGTTTGAGTGTGGGGTGGATGTAGGTCTGAAGGACCGAACCACCTTAAAATCCTCTGAGTTCTTGTGTGATCGTTTGTGGTGATATTGTGGTGTGCCTTCTATTCTCTCGAGCTATTGTCTGCACTGCATTCTTTTTGATAGTTAGAGTTTGAGATTATTTGCGTTTAGCGAAATACACTGCAGTAATTTTTAATTCTTCGAAAAACAGTGATCTATTCATCCCCTCCCCTTCTAGATCACTTCATACTTTACTTATCAGTTGGTATCAGAGCAGGTGTTTCCCAGAATGTGGTCCAACGGCCAGGGAAACGGATCCACTGGTCCTCGCAGTTTCATAGCTGATGGGCAGTCTATCACCCGTCCCCCCTTCTTTGATGGTAATAATTACTTCTTTTGGAAGAACAAGATGGAAGTCTTTATCAGGGCCCAAAGCCACAAGCTATGGAAAGTAATTACAGATGGTCCATACACCCTTCCACCAAACGAAGATATGTGGACAGAAGATCAGGTTAAACTCTCCGCACTGAATTGGACAGCTCTTAACATCATACAGTGCGCCGTCCACCCGGAAGAGTATTCGAGGATCTCAGCGTGCAAGACTGCAAAGAACATGTGGGATGAGTTGCAGTTAATTCATGAGGGCACATCTCAGGTGAAAGCTACCAAGATCAACATGCTTACAACTCAATATGAGTTATTTAAGATGAAGCCAGAGGAGTCGATCACAGAAATGTATGCCAGATTATCTGTGATCATCAACAGTCTGAAAGGCCTTGGAAAAGACATTCAATAAGAAGACATAGTCAGGAAGATCCTTAGGTCTCTAACTCCCATCTGGGATACTAAGGTGACTGTCATAGAGGAATCATGAGATTTATCCATCATGACAGTAACCCAGCTGATTGGATCTCTCATGACCCATGAAATGAATTTCAAACAAGGAAACGATGGGCATGACAGAAAGGGAAAGAATGTTGCTCTGAAGGTCTCACGACATACTAAGAAGAGCAACAGCAGCAGCAGCAGCAGTGATGGTAGCAGCGAAGGCTCTGATGGATTCTCAGACCTGGACAAGGACGAGCAAGCTATGCTCACCAGGCAATTCAGAAAGTTCCTGAGAACTAAAGGAAAATTCTACAGGAGGAAGAAATTTAATGTTGCAAGGAAGTCTCCTGAACGAGAATTTGAGAAGAACCGGTTTGCTAAGAAGATCACTTGCTATCATTGTCAGAAACCCGGTCACATGAAAAGTGAATGTCCAGAGCTACAAGCTAAGGCTCCCGGACACCAGAAGAAGATGGTGCACAAGAAGAAGAAGGCCATGCTGTGCACATGGAGCGACGAGGAAGAGGATCCAGAAGCCACTTCGTCCAGTGAAGATGAAGAGAAGACTTGCCTCATGGCCGATCATGAGAAAGAGGTAACAAACTTAGTTGAGAATTTTACTTTGGATGATTGGGAGGACGCCTATGGCGACCTGTTAAGTAAATATAATTTTTTAACCAAGGAGCACAGAATGCTTAGACGTAAGTTTCATTCTCTTTCTGAGGAACACTCTATTGTTGTCACTGATAGCATGAAAACCAAGGAGATGGCCATTGAGCTAGACCAGGTTAAAGGTGAGATTGAGAGGTTGAGAATGGAAAGAGAGGAGAGTCTAGCTAGGATGAATGAGCTGAAGTGTAAAGCTGAAGAGTGTAAAGGAGAGATTAGACTGATGGCTGAAAAATATGAGGCAGTTAGAAAAGTTAATCAGGAACTCCAGGACCAATGTAATGAATTTCAGAAGGAGATTGAGGACAAAGAAAAAATGCTTGAGAAGTTTACAGAGGGGAGAAACAACCTGAATGCCCCTCTGGGGTCGAGGGTAAACTTCAATAGGGAGGGATTAGGATACAATCCCACTAGTAAAAAACAAGATGAATTTAAAACTACCACGTTCTGCCCCGCCAAGGGCAAAGAGAAACTGGAAACACCATCCAGTTCCAAATCTGTCTCTACAATGAAGTTTTCGACTAGCAAATTCATTCAATCCACTGGTCAGCAACCTAAGTCAGGAAATCCTGAGACAAGAATTGCTCCTGTGCAACAGGTGTGGAACAAAGGTTCTCACAGAACCAGTCCTATTGATGTCACAAAAAGGGTGAAAAGTTTTGTTAAGAAAGCTCATCATGCTAGTTATCAAGGAGAGCATGCCAACATTCACCAGTTTCAGCACAATTTTCATTGGAATAAAAATGCTTACATGAATTATACTCAACACACACGCATATCCTCTAAGAGGCCAACCAACAATGTCTGTGTTCAGAAACAGCATAGTTCTAATAGGAATAGGTTCATCCAACACCCACCAAGAAATGCCAAAAGGGAAGAATCAACCCACATAAAACCACTGAAGAGAACAGTAAAACAAATGTGGGTTCCTAAGTGCTTTTTGCATACTCTGGAAACTGGTTTTGGACCCAATTTGAATTGGGTCCCACATTACTCTGTCTGAACTTTTGCAGGTCAGCCTGGCAGCTGAGCATAACAAGTGGTATCTTGACAGCGGCTGTAGCAGGCACATGACAGGAGACCGGTCCAAATTCAGCAAACTGAAAAAGAAGTTTGGGGGCCTGGTCAAATTTGGTGGAAATAACAGAGGAAGAATTATTGGAATTGGTACGGTTGGTAAGTCCTCTACTAACTCCATTGAAGATGTGTACCTTGTAGAAGGACTTCAGCACAACTTGATAAGTATAAGTCAACTTTGTGACAAAGGACACAAGGTACTTTTTGACCACAATTCTTGCACGGTTTTTGAGCTGAATTCTGATAACATCATGTTCAAAGGTCATAGAGTAAATAATGTGTACATCGTTGATCTGGATGATAATTCTAAAACAAATTTGTGCTTGTCTGCTAATTCTGAACAGGTTGCTTTTGACTGGCATAGGCGTCCAGGCCATGCTAGTGTGTCTACTTTGAATAAACTGTCTAATCATAACCTAGTTAGAGGTTTGCCCAAAATAAAATTCCAGTTAGGGTCCAAGCTCTGTGATGCTTGTGCTCAAGGTAAACAGACTCGTGCAGTTTTTAAATTGAGAACTGAGAGTCTCTCATCTAAACCGCTACAGCACTTGCACATGGACCTCTTTGGTCCTACTCGAGTACAAAGTCTGTCAGGTAAGAGATATGGTCTAGTCATAGTTGATGACTTCACTAGATTTTCTTGGTTGTTCTGTTTAGCAAATAAAAATGATGCTTTTGTTCACTTTGAAGAACTTTTCAATAAAATCAAACTGCAAGGTGAACATAATATCATTACAATTCAGTCTGACCATGGAGGAGAGTTTGAGAACTCTTCATTTTCTGAATTTTGCTCAAGAGAGGGAGTGACTCACAGATTCTCTTCTCCCAGGACACCGGAGCAGAATGGAATTGTTGAGAGAAGAAACAGGTCAATAATTGAAATGGCCAGGACTATGCTAATTGAGAGTGGACTTCCAAGGAGATTTTGGGCAGAAGCTGCAAATACAACATGCTACATTTTAAATCGAGCTTTGGTAAGACCTACTCATAAGAAAACTCCTTATGAACTCCTCAAGGGTAAGCAGCCAAACATTTCTTACTTTAAAATCTTTGGTTCCAAATGTTTCATCCACAACAATGGTAAGAATGGTTTGGATAAGTTTGAAGCAAGAAGCTCTCTTGGAATTTTCCTCGGATATTCAGAAATCTCTAGGGCTTACAGAGTTTTCAATAAAGATGAGCAAACTGTTGAAGAAACACCTCATGTAGTGTTTGATGAGAATGTTCTATCTAACAAAATGATAAATGATGACAGGGAGCCATCTGATGAGGGAGACTTCTTGGAGAAAATTGAAGAAGAAGAGATGCAGCCAGCTGCTCAACCAGAAAACTTACAACAAGAAGGAGCAACTAAGGTAGGTGAACCCTCAGGTGAGGTAATATTTCACAAAGACCACCCTAGTGAAAATGTCATAGGTAATTTGCATGATCCCCCTAGGACAATGTCTCATTTTAGAATTGTCCAAGAACAGGACTTAGCTGCTTTGACATCTCAGGTAGAACCCAAGACTGTGGAAGAAGCTTTAAAACATGATTCTTGGGTATCCTCCATGGGTGAGGAATTAAATCAATTTGAGAAAAATAATGTATGGAAACTAGTTCCTAGACCTGAAAACACTCATGTCATTGGTACTAAATGGGTTTTCAAGAATAAGATTGATGAAAATGGAGCTATCTCTAGAAACAAAGCAAGACTTGTAGGTCAAGGCTACAGTCAGGAATTTGGTGTGGATTTTGATGAATCCTATGCTCCAGTGGCTAGGATGGAAGCTATAAGAATTCTGTTTGCATTTGCATGCTCCAGAAACATTCGGCTATAGCAGATGGATGTCAAAAGCGCATTTTTAAATGGGTTATTGAAGGAAGAGGTATATGTTGAACAACCTCCTGGGTTTAATTTCTATGTTCAGCCTAACATGGTTTTTAGGTTGAATAAAGCCCTCTATGGATTGAAGCAGGCTCCCCGAGCCTGGTATGAGAGACTTTCTGAATTCCTTTTGAGCAAGGGGTACACTCGAGGTAAGGTTGACCAAACCCTCTTCACCAAAAATCTCGGAAAGGATTTAATAGTGGTCCAGGTATACGTTGATGATATCATCTTCGGATCTAACAATTCAAAATTATGTAAAGATTTTTCTGAGTCTATGTCCCAAGAATTTGAAATGAGTTTAGTTAGCGAACTAAAATATTTTCTTGGGCTGCAGGTCAAACAGATGCATGATGGTTGCTTCATAAATCAAACCAAGTATACTCTGGAGATGCTAAAAAGGTTCGGAATGACCAACCTCAAGACAATCTCAACACCCATGGGTACCAGCTCCTCACTGGATTCAGACAAAAAAGGTAAAGAGGTGGATGCTAAATTATATAGAGGTATGATCGGTACACTCCTCTACTTAACAGCATCCAGGCCTGACATTCAATTTAGTGTAGGGATTTGTGCCAGATACCAGGCTAGACCTACTGAATTGCATCTGGCAGCTGTAAAGAGAATCTTTAGATACTTATCTGCCACCCATGATCTAGGTCTCTGGTATCCTGCATCATGTAGTTTAGATCTCATTGCATACACTGATGCAGATTATGCAGGATGTAAATTGGACAGGAAGAGTACTAGTGGTCACTGTGAATTTCTAGGAGGGTGCTTAGTCTCTTGGGGATCCAAGAAGCAACACTCTGTGGCTCTCTCTACTGCTGAAGTTGAGTATGTGGCAGCAGGGAGCTATGGCACACAGGTTATATGGATAAAACACCAGCTTTTGGATTACTCGGTTGAGCTAGGTTGTACTTCTATCTTTTGTGACAATACTAGTGCAATAAACATTGCAAAGAATCCTGTACTTCATTCTCGAACTAAACACATTGAAATCAGGCATCATTTTATTCGAGATGAAGTAGCTAGGAAGACTTTTGAGTTGATCCATGTTGGCACTAACTCACAAATTACAGATATTTTCACTAAGCCACTAGATACTGAAAAATTTAGCACTTTGCGCAGAGAACTAGGTATTTACAGAATTTCATGATTGAACAACTGATTTCTGAATACCATGTCATGTGCTCTTATGCTTATCATATTCATTGTCTGTTGCTGAAAAATAACCTCATTATGAGTGATTGCTGACTCACTCCGTTTTGATTGAATAATCTGTTCTGATATCATGGTGTTTTCTTTGAGGTGTTTTGAGGCTTGTCTGGGTTAAGTCTGTGTTGGGGTCAAGGTCTCAGGGGGAGCTAGATTTATAATAAGTGTCTTGTTCTTTGGCCTAATCTGAACACATTTTGAACAGCATCTTGCTGACATTAAAAGAGAATCAGGTTGAGTAGGTGTATAAAAGAAAGTGTTGGATGCTTTATCCTTTAAGACTGCTCATCTAATTTCGTGTTGGAATTTCAGCTGTTAGTCCCACTGAGATCAAAATCTGAATTCAAAGATTATCTTCCTACACTGTAACTGTCTTCTGATCTAGCCTGTACAGCATACCTACTTAGTCAATGTTGAGTCCAAAATGAGGTATTTTGTGCTTTAGTCTGAATCACCTTGGATCTGGTGTATTGTTCTCAAACGGACTCAAGCTTAATCAACAAGGTTCTAAGAGCTGGTTAATGAAAAATTTCATAAAAATTTTATCAACCTTGTTAACTGCTCATTGAGAAACTGGGACTTTCATCAATGAAGTGAACGCATCCCATGTCATGAGATGGAAGTACATATCTGGTTTTATCAGTTATCTTGATCATACAAAGCTATGGTACATATCTGGTTAGTAACTGGGGTGTCTGGCCTCTGATAAAGGTGTCACCTTAATGTCAACACCAGTTAGAATACTATCTCTGTCCTCTTGTCAGAAGGGGTAATGTGGTCCTGCCACCGAGTAACTGGGGATTCCTGCCTCTAAACAAGGTGTCTCCCTAATGTCAAAGGTGTACTTGACAGACTTACCTTTGGTCTTGACCATCTTTAAAGAAGATTTTCTCTCTCCTGATATCAAGATCCTGTTCACTTGGAGTATAGCTCTTGGTTTGTTTGTTCTCAATACCACAGGTCTCTGTGTTCTGACTTCCTTACTCTATACTCTCTAAGTAAAGACTTACTCTGACCATACTGGTATCTTGTACCTCACTTGCTTAGAATCTGGTTCTGTGTATGGAGCGAATCCTTATTCAATGTTTTTGCACAGTCTGACTAACTGATCTTCAAAATCCTCACATAAAATTAATGACCTTCTTAATTGTCTAAACATCTCAATATCTTCCATTTATCTGCCATACTCTGTCCTGTTTTCTCTCTACAGTCAGCAATTTTCCTTTCTCTATATATTCAGACTTGCCCCTAGTTTTGATGATGTCAAAGGGGGAGAGAATTGTGTTGTTAAGTTTGCAGAGTTTTGTTGACGAGGTGTTAAAGGGGTGTGTTTGCATGCCATTGTGTTGAGGGGGAGTTAAGTGTTGAGGGGGAGTTAGTTATCCAGTCTGAGGATAGCTGTTGCTGTGTTCAGGGGGAGTGTTCTGGAGTCGTCTGAGGAAGCAAGTGCGTTGAGAGTCTGCATTAAATTTCTTGCAATGATCTCTTTTGTATTTCATCTCTTATACTTAATATAGTGTTGCCATCATCAAAAAGGGGGAGATTGTTGGATTTTGTGTCTTCCTTAAGTGTTTTGATGATGAGCAACACTATGTTAACTGTTGTTCTTCTTAATCAGATATCTTGCACTTGAATTATCCATGTTTTACAAGAAATAGCTGCTAAGAGGTAATACTTCGCGTGTCCGTACTGTTTCTGTACTTCGTGTTGTTTCAGTTGTGTGCTGATGGTCTTCGAGCTGTTTCTTATGAAGTAACTCGAGTTGCTTCTGTATGAACCGCGTGTCGTTAGTATTCTTGTTGTTCATCTCAAGTCATTCTGTATGATTGCTCTTGTGTTTTCATATCACTTAGTGTTGTTCCTCGAGCCGTTTCATGTCTGGGTTCACTGCTTCATCACGTGTCGTGATAGCCGTGTCTGTCCTTCGTCCTCGTGTTGCTGTTTTTACTTCGTGCACTCTTCTCTAAGTTCAAGCGTTAAATATCTCAAGTCGAGTCTGTCAGTGCTGTCTCCATGTCGTCCACTTCGTGTCGGCTTCTGTGTTGGTCTTCGTGTTGTGTCCGTGTCTTTCATATTATTTCAGTAGTTATGTTTTCGTGTTACGTTTATGCACTTCGTGTCGTTTTCTTTGTATTCTATCTTCGTGTTGGTTTTTCGCTTTAGACTTCGTGTCTTTCTCACCTTGACCACACTCCGTGTCGATTCTTGAGTTTCATCTTCGTGTTGTTTTCAACCTCGTGTCGGTTTCTGTTTCACTTTGTGTTGTGTTTATGAACTTCATGTCGTTTTCTTTATTTCGTGTTGTAGTCATCGTGTGTACCTCGTGTCGTTATTTCTCACCTCGTGATGTTCTTATATTACTTCGAGTCGTTTATTCGAGCTATTTTGTGCTCGAGTTGTTCTTCTTATTTTTTCAAGGGTTATTTCACTTCGTGTCTTTCTCGCCTTGACCCACTTCATGTTGCTCTCTGTAGACCTCGTGTCTTGCTTGTTTGCAACCACTTCGTGTCGGTTTCTGTTGTCAGCTCGTGTCGTTTTTCCTTGTTGTGTCTTCGTGTCATTTTTTGTTCTTTTGCATGCAGAACTTTGCAGCACCTCGTGTTGCTTCCTGTGCCACCTCGTGTCGTTCTCTGTGTAGTGTGTGTTTTGGTCACCACTATACTTCGTGTCATTTTTCTCTGTAGTGTTAAGCGTTATTAGTATGTATCTCGTGTCGTTCTTTTCTTAACTCGTGTAGTAGTCACGTCGTGTTGCTATTATATACCTCATGCAGCTTTGCTTTCTGTGGCCATACAGCGTGTTAATGGCTTTTAAAATCATTACAGGTCCGAGGAAGAACATTCCATACACCTGGGCTGCACGTGATCCGAGACAAGAGGAACCAACCTGATAAAGGCACGTGGCAGGAAGATTTTGGATCGAGCGTGGGAGGCACAGGCGTTTTGTGCCCTATCCACCTGCTGTTGCTGCTATAAATAGGACCCTTCGTCCTCAGATGAAGATTATCGAAGAAGAGAGGAATAGAAGAAAGAGCAGAAAACAGAGAGTCCTTCGATCCACAGAAAAAGAAAAGAAAGAAGAAAGAATAGCAGAGAGAAAGAGAGAGCAGAAGAGTGATCAGAAGAATTGTTCTGACTTGCGGATCAAATCCGAAGTCTATTGCTCAGTTTGAGCTACATTGTTTCCATTTTCTGGAATTTGATTTCCTTCGATCGTGGTTTTCGTTTCTTATTCTTATCCTTCTTTAACAGTCCTCGTTTGTGTTTCCGATCCTCTGGACTGAGGTCGGGGTCCTCCTGTGAGATCAGGAGAAGGGAGATCTGATCTCCGATTTGCAAGCAGCAGGTGGGCTGCTTGTGGGTTCCCTCCAGGTTTGGAGGAAGAGGGGTCTTCGACCTCTGGTTCACTAGTAGTGGGGTTGCTACTAGTGGGGTTCCCTCTTGGTAAAGAGGAAGAGAGACGTGAGTCTCTGGGTTCTAGTAACTGTGGGTTGCTAGAAGTTCCCTCCGGGTAGGAGGAAGAGGAGAGGTTGTTCTCCTGGGAAGCTGTGTATCAGCTTTTGTTTGGCAAGCTGTGTTGCCCAGCCGATAGTGAAGCCACACTCGGTTTGAGTGTGGGGTGGATGTAGGTCTGAAGGACCGAACCACCTTAAAATCCTCTGAGTTCTTGTGTGATCGTTTGTGGTGATATTGTGGTGTGCCTTCTATTCTCTCGAGCTATTGTCTGCACTGCATTCTTTTTGATAGTTAGAGTTCGAGATTATTTGCGTTTAGCGAAATACACTGCAGTAATTTTTAATTCTTCGAAAAACAGTGATCTATTCATCCCCTCCCCTTCTAGATCACTTCATACTTTACTTATCAGGTTCCTTGGTGGAGGGAGCTCCTGGATAGCCTTGATCTTGGCGGGGTCAATTTCAATACCCCTGTGCCGGACGATAAATCTGAGGAATTTTCCACTGGACACGTCGAAGGCGCATTTCATAGGATTCATCTTGAGTTCATATTTGCGCAGCCTCTGGAATACTATCCTCAGGTCTTGCAGATGGTCTTCTTTTCTGCTGGTTTTCACTACCAGGTCATCAATGTAGCACTCTACTTTCTTGAAGAGCAAATCATCAAAGATCTTTGTCATGGCTCTTTGGTAGGTAGCGCCGGCATTCTTAAGGCCGAACGGCATCCTCTTGTAATGGAATATCCCTTTTGGAGTGCGGAATGCAGTGTGCACCCTGTCTTCTTCAGCAATCCATATCTGGTTGTATCCGGATGACCCATCCATAAATGACAATGCTTCATGACCAGTAGTTGCATCAATCATGACTTCAGTGATCGGCACTGGGAAATCATCTTTCGGGCAAGCCTTATTAAGGTCCCAGAAGTCGACACATATTCTGATCTGCCCATTCTTCTTCTTCACGGGCACTATATTGGCTAGCCATGTGGTATACTGGTTTTCTTCGACAAACCCCACATCAATCAGCTTATCAACCTCTTTGTTAATCTGATTTATCAGTTCAGGACGCATTCTCCTGGAAGGCTGCTTTACAGGGTTAGCCTCTGGGTTTATTGCCAATCGGTGCTGTGCCACATCAGAGCTCAATCCTGACATTTCATCATATGTCCATGCAAAATAGTCTCAGAATTCTTTCAAGAATTGTATATATTGCTCCCTGACATCTGGCTCCAGTAGTGCGCTGAGGAATGTCGGCCTTGGTTCATCTGCGGACCCCAAATTTATCTCTATCAGCTCATCGACGGTGGCTTGGCCTCCGTCTTCGACTTCGGGCGGGGCTTCTTGCAAATCAATAAAGCCTCCTGGGATGTAATCTTCTTCAGTTTCATGCTCCTCTGTTTCATCATATTGGTCATCAGCGGATGCTGGTGCATCATACAGGGCCAATATTACTGGGTTCTGTTCAGTCTGTCCCGAGGACGAGGCTAGTTCACCAGGAAATTCAGAAGTAGACTCTTTCATTCTTAGATGCTCTTCTGATGTGGGCTCCCTTGACAGGTCATCATTCTGCAGAGCCCGGAATTCTTCTAGGATGCGCCCGAACTCCAAACACTATTGCAGCTCTCTGGCTATTTGATCTTCATTTGGGGTTCCCGTATCAAATTTTGCTTCAGCCTGGAACAGATCCTCATTGGAAGATAAGTCCTCCCAATACCAAGCTTTCTTTGTCTCATCAGGTGTTTCTGTTTCTGATAGACTGCCTGGGGCCTCATTGTTTATCATGGATTGATAAATGATTTCTTCATCTTCTGAGGGGTATTTGTCATATCCCACCTCGGGAGGGTCTTCATGCTGGTAGGAGACAGATATGACGTCTACCTCAGCCTCATAGTATTCCTGGAGGGTATAACCCAATCCTGGGTGTTGAGTGATCTTCCTCATTTCTTTACTATCTCGAGGCGGATCCCACAGTTCCTTGAATGCCTTCTTCTGAGCAGCAGGCTGCATTGATGGCATTTGCATCTTGGAGAACATTTGTGAAACCCGTTGGGTAGTATAATCCAAACCTGTGATTGGCACCATCCGGTTTGCGGCTTCTTCAGGGACCATGCAATCTTGATCATCTTCTTCGACTGGCTCCCCGGTGTAGAATACGATAGGGGGCTCGCAGAAGCAAGGGATCTCCATAGTCTTCAGTGGCAGCACTATCTGGTATTCTAGGCTGACGATGGGCTTAAATAAACCCTGCGGCACCTCCACCTGAGTGTACTTTTGTTTCATTTCTTCATCAGTATCATCTGGGCGGATGCTAGGAGGAGTTATCCGAACAAAGTCCCCAGCATAGGAGATGTGGGATACCTCATGCTTTTTAATGTAGCCCTTGGGCGGCGGCGGAGACCAACTTTTTATCTTTGTCACCGGCTTCTTCTGGCTGACCACAGCCTCTCTTTCTTCATCCTTATGTGACACCTCGGTGTAATAGGATGCATCGAGCATATGGCACTCGAACACTTCGAAGGGATGTAGGTCTGCAAACACCCTTTCTTCTTTTCCTTCGTGGCAGTATTTTATGCATTGGTGTAGCGTGGATGGCACAATCTGATATTCGTGCAGCCACGGTCTTCCCAGCAGGGCTTTGTACGTGGTATTGGAGTCGATTACATAGAATCGTACCACGGTAGTGAGGTCCCCCAAGGTGAGGTTGAAATCGGCTACCCCAAGGGGGGTCTCGCATTTCTGATTGAATCCCGCAATCTTCATATCTCTGACCTTGGTGAGCTGCAGATCAAAGTAATATTTCTGGTAAATGCGGTACGGGAGAATATTCACAGCGGCCCCGGGATCTATCAATATCCTGCTCAATGGCTGACAGTTCAGGGAACCCCTCATATACAACGGTCTGTTATGACAGGAATTCGAGATCAACATATCATCTTCCGTGAACGTGATCGAGGGCCCAGAATTCACTTCTGTCAAGAGTGCTTCATATTGTGACGGCGACTGCAAGGCATCAATGATGGCTTGGTGGGCTTCTTCACTCAGAGAGAGGATCTCCCAGATGGAAAACCTGGTAGGGAGCTTCTTCAGCATTTTCATGATCCGACTACCCACCCGGACATTGGATAGCCTCATCTCCTCCACCCAACGGGGTCTTGGAGGTTCATGTGGTGCCTGTGGCCTTTGATGCCTAGCGCCAGTTTCATCCTCTAGGTCGATTCCCTGGGATGTTTCTTCTGTAGCAACGGCCCTTGGCTTTGCTAAAGGGTTACATCTTTCATCTTCTTCATGCTGCTTCTGCTTTCTATCTGCCGACTGCTGGCACTTGTTGTTTGTAGCTGGCATAACCTGCACTGACTGTTCATTCTCCAAACTGGACAAAAATTCCAGGAATGAAGGGGCTTCATCTGCTTTTCTTCCCTCCTGGTATAAGCTGGCAGGGGGAGGAACCTGGACGCCTCGCACCTCTGGTTCCGAGATTTGATAGGGCTGCTCCCCTCTGAACATGATGTTATGGTTAGATGGTGGTGGGCGTCCCCATCTTCTCCCAGAACGTGTTGCATGGGCTGAGGTAGAGGCCTCAGCATGGTTGGCTTCTAGCGGGGCATTTGATGCTTCATCCTCACCATTCTCCCCGGGCAAGGAAAAGAGTACCGACAGTGTATTACACTATACTGTCACGACTTTCTTCTCCTTTTTGGACTTGGGTCATCTCTTCTTCTTCTGGGAATTTGGCTCTGCTGGCTCCTGCCCCCAGAAGGGCTCAGTCTCATCTTTTCTTTGCTCTACCTCTGGCTGCTCTTCAATTTTCAATTCCTCGAGCTGTTCCTAGAGTATACAGTATTTCACCAATAGGTGCTTGGGCTCTTTTTGCTCATATTCGTCGAGCTCATTGATATACTGTTGTAGACGCCTGGCTGCAGGACTTACTTCTTTATGTGCAGGGAGGGGAGTTTGTCTCCTCCGGTTGTGAGTAGGGATCCGGATGACTGGTCCGGTCTCAGCTGTACGCCATATTGGCTTTATTGGAGGCGGCTCAGGCCTTGGGGTGACACCCCGGATAACTGCTCCGCTGGTACTGGCTGCGGGAGTCTTCTTTCTGCTCTTTATGGGTATCATCTGCCATCCCTCCTGATCTTTCTGTGGGGTGAGGAAGCAAGCTTCATAGGTATGCCTGGTGCATTCTTCAGCGGCTTGCTTGGGCAGCTGTTGGTAGACTGAGATCATATTGGCAGCCATTCTCCAAGGTGGAGGCTCATGTGGACGAGGCGGCTTCACCTGGTAATCTCCCAGCTGCAGCTCACCCTTCTTGACCATTCCTTCCATGATATCTTTGAAGACATAACAGTCCTCAATCGCGTGCCCCAGCGCACGGTGAAATAGACAAAACAGCAGATCATCTTTCTTTTCCGCATCTTCGGGTCTCTTCGGTTCAGGCAATGTTACCTTATTAAACTTATAGGCCCAGTTAAATAGTGCTGCCGTCTTATCCTTGGGAAAAGAGTAAGCCCTTTTCATCTTGTCCCTCAGAGAGACCTTGTCTTTTCTTTCTGCTGTGTCTGCCATCGGGAGAGCTTCATCTGCCCCTTTCTTCCCTTTTTGTTGTTCAAAGGTCCTGAAATCGACGGTGTTGGCCTCAGAATGTGATGGCCGTCGATCATTGGATTTTCCCTTCAGCATAGTGGGAGCATTGGCGGTCGGACGCTTGGACAAGAACGTCTCGACCTCGGTCACTATATTGTTCAGTCGGTCAAATGTTCTGACATCTGCACCGATCATCTTTTCTAGCACCTCTCTCCTGAGGCTTTGTTTACATATCTGCACTGCATCTTCTTGATGAGGAGGTCTTCTGCATCTCATAGCCAAGTTCCTCCACCTTTTGATGTAATCTAGTGCTGTCTCATCATGTTTCTGCTTGGTTGCATATACTTCTGCTATAGTGATTTCTCTTTCTGTGACATGAAATCTGTCACGGAACTTTCTCTGCATATCAGGCCAGTTAACCACCGTCCCAGCTGGCAGGCTTGAATACCATTCAAAGGCTAAACCAGTGAGGGATGAGCCAAAGAATTTGAGCAGATAAGCTTCGTCGGTTGCCAAATCACCCATAATTGTGGTGTAGTAAGCTATGTGCTCCCTGGGGGAGCCATGGCCGTTGAATTTCTCAAATTTTGGCGGCTTACTGACGCCTGGGGGTAGTCTTTTAGCAGCATACTGGGGGGGATATGGTACTTTGTACACGTCATAGGTACTTACACCATCACCGGTCTTTTCAGACAGCTTCATCTCCACAATTCTTTCTATCATCAGTTTGTGGGCTATAGCTGGATCTACCTCTTCTGGGAAGAAATGAGCCTGTTGCTGGCTGTGAGGAGTTGTCATCACAGTTGCGCGCAAGATGGGCGCGGCAGGCTGCGTCTGAGATATAGAGGGCTGAGCCACTGTCTGCTGTGGAGTAGGTTGGCTCGGTGCTTTGCCCTTATCAGCCAGGAGAGGATTAGCAGGGGCAGCCGTCTCTGTAGAGCTGGAAGTTTGCCCCACAGGCTCGGCTTGTTTGGAGACCGGCGTAGCTTCATGTCTCTCATTGAGCTGTCTTCTGAGAGCACTGATCTCCTGCTGATATCTTCTAAACATCATCTGGATCATGGGATCTAGGGTTGATGGGATCTGTATATCTTCTGAAGTCCCTTCAGCATCATCAATGAAGGGATTATCCCCTTCTTCTGCTGTCACCACGTTGACTGTCATAGTGGTAACTCTGCGGGCTGCATCATCAGCTTTCATCTTATCTTTGGCTGCCTGGCTTCTTCTTGTGACGGGACCAGGTCTGGTTGCCAGCCTGAGCAGTTCATCTGGTTGGGTTGGTAACATGCATTGCCCCCTGGCAATTCCATCCATGTTACATGCGAAGATTTGCATTCTTCCTTTCTGCCTGTAAACTTTTCTTCTTGCCTGGTCGGGGTTTTCGAGTCGGTCAAAGACCGATACTCTTTCTTTGACTTCCTCCCTGTAGAGGTCTTCTTTGTCATATCCGGCCCTAAAGCCTTCTTCATAATCATTTGAATCGGAGGAGGAGACTCCGATTATCATTTCTTGCAGAGTTTCTTCATCTTCTTCATCCATGGTGCCCAAAGCACGGGACAATCTTTGCTGACCTAGGGCAGAGTTCCCTAGGTAATGGAAGTAGTCTTGGACCACTTGCTTCATCTCCTCTAGGCTATGCCTTTGTGGCTCAGGTTGGAGTATCAATCTATCCTGGCTCTTTTGCTGATAAGCCAGTCTTGCCACCTGAGCATTCAAATGCTCGGTTTTGGAGTATCTGAAGATATCAGCCTGTCTGGCACAGGCTCTTGGTCTTCTTGCAGCAATCACAGTGACTGGTTCACTCCTTCTCACATTGCCAACTTGGCAGCAGTTGGCAGCAGCATCATGGTTCTTTCTTTGCCATCTTCTGCCCCCGGCCCTGGAACGGGTGGCGGTAAAGTCCTCCTTCTTTTCGTATCTTCTACCCTTCAATCATGGGGCAAGCAGCAGTCATATTCCTTTCTTGATCCTCAGTCTCATCTCTCCTCCCCCGGGTCCTGGGACAGACATCAGTAGCATTTCTTTCATCTTTTCTCTCTTTCCCTCTGCCCCCTGTTCTGAGGCGGGCAACAGTGACATCCGTAAGATTCTCTCTGTCTCGAGCTGGGACCCAGCTCTGTATCTTCTTCGACCGCCAGACCTGTTTGTATCTTGCTGGCTTGGGTGCCAGCATCTTCCTTTCATCAGCTTCCCGGTTGGCCCTCCTGGTGGCCAGAACGTGGAACTTGTTGTTGGTTAGGATGGTCGGGATAATCCTGTCCGGACGGACTTCCCTGGGGCGGCTGTCAAGGTTCGTCCTAATATCACCCATCATCATCGTCTTCCCGGAATTGGAAAGATGACGGTTAGCAGCGGCACACCGGCTTCTCCGGTTGGTTCTTTTCCCCTTATGGGCAGCGGCGGGGACCATGTCCTTCCTTTGGACATGATGGACATAGCAGGAGACAACAGTGGAAGCTGTCCTCTTCAGTAAGCTAGCTTTCTCATCAGTGGCCTTCATCGGGGCACTCGCAGCAGTGCCTTGCTCATCGTTGTCGACCTGCAGAAGGTCGGTGAAGACGAGGCCCAGGCAGTTGGGCAGCCCAATGGCAGGCGGCATTGATCCGAATGTAAGAGGTACCGCCAGGTAGCCCTCTCGCACATGCATGTCAATCGGTTGCTGGTCGAAGCAAACAGACATGATTCCAGCCGTTATTGTAGATTCCTGAAAATGAGGAAAGTGGACGGAATCAGAAGTTTGAGGGGGGCCCGCTGGGCCTCCTACTTTAGCGTAAAGATGAAGGGAGACTCGGTCCCACCGGGCGTGCCAGACTTGTGGACGCGAGATTTTTTATTTATTTATTTTATATATATTGATTGATTTATTATTTATTGATTTATTGGCGTGCCAGTAACCGGAGTGACGATTTTTATTGTGCGCTCGATCTGACTTGGTCAGTCGATTGTGAGTGATCGTGTCTGGACCAGAAGTCCGTCATACCATAAAGGCTATGACGTTAATTACGCCCTTCCAAGGAAGGACAACCCTTGATTAAACGCTAAAGGTAGGAGGATGACAGCGGTAAAGCCGCATGCTCAAAAGAGACGGAATTCGTTCACTTGCAAGACGTTAAATGGATTAGACGAAGCAGGGGTTGGTTATTTTCGGGATAAAACCGACGGCATATTCCCACCATCTTGGACCATGCCAAGTGGGGAATAGGAAACCACCCATGCAGTGGCAGGGTGGGATCCGTAAAAGATCGGGCATAATTGACCCAGAATCCGAGTAAGTACTGGCGTAACATAACGCGCTCCGTGTAGACGTGATGTTGCATCTATATTCCCCTTCAAAGGGCCATCGGAGAGCATGCAAGGACATGACTCCACAGGCTGGTGGGGTTGAGATAGAAAGCATCACATTTACTTGGCAAGGCATGTGTGAATTTCGGTAGCATGTCCCCTCAACTTGGATTATGCCAAGAGAAGATAGGTCATCATCCACAGAATGCCGGGATGACAACCGAACGAGGATGGGCACCGGGTCCCGGGACATCGCTTGCCTTTATACCATCGATTAATATCCCCTCGAAACTCCTCAGAACTCATGCAATGACATGGCCCTTTGGGTTCATGAGGGTGAAATCCGGATCGAGAATGAAGACTATAGGGGAGGTCTTCCCCAATAATGTGTCTTCTCAAGACATCAATGATGGTCTCTGAACATCCCCGGGACATATGTGTATGGAGACTAAAAGATTGAAGGATGTCAGTGCAGAAGAGGGCCTCGGACTGGGTTTCATCGGCCGAAGAAGGAGGGGCTCTCGGCATGGTTTTATATTGACAAAAAAAATAAGGTTCTCGGCATGGGTTTAGCTGGCCGAATGAGGGTCTCGACGTGGCTTTAGTTGGCCAAAAAAGGGGGCTTCTCGGCATGGTTTATTGGCTTAAAAAGGGGGTCTCGGCGTGGCTTATTGGCTTAAAAAGGGGGTCTCGGCGCGGCCTCCTTAGCAAAAGAAAGGGGGATCTCGGCGGGTGGCTTCCCGGCGCGCTCTTGGCCGCGCCGGGAGCCTGGTGCCGAGAGCCTGTGGGCTGGGCATGAAGGGTTTAGATGGATTTTGTCGGTTTGCTGAAGAGGGGGACCTCTCGGCAGGATAGTTCTCGGCGGGGAATTTTGTACGCCGAGAAGGTGGAATTGCTACAGGGTTTCAGGGTTTATAGAGCTCAAACGATGCTCTGCTTCTGGGATTCCTGAGCTTTCTGGCTGCGATCGAAGTCGAATTTGAAGTGCAATAGGGGGGGTTTCATGGATGCTTCCCTGAGAAAGGGCCAAGGTGGATCTGGAGGGTAGAATCGATGGGGAACGAGGCCATCATCTGGATTTCTGAAGACTTATTTATTTCTGCCGCCGGCCGTCTGGGGATCAAGAGATGGCTGTCTCTGATCCCCTAGACGAACCCAATAGCATCTAAAACCCGGTGGCTGAGGAACCTTTAGCATCGAAACTCCAGACCCTAGTCATCCAAGGGATTAGAATGGAGGGTCGAGAGATCGAGGTCGTCATTCGCTAGAATCCGAGGGATAGCAGTGGTCTGTAGCATCGACATGCCCTCGTATAGCCAGCGGTTCAGGGGACCAAGAGATTGATGTCTCTGGTCCCTGAACAGCACGAAGAGGGGTCCTTAAGGGCCTTGTAAAAAAAAAGGCTCGAACGGATACGGTAGATCCACCATCAAGATGGGAGGAGAGGAGGTGACAAAGCCCAGTAACCCATCAGATAAGGGTAGGGGTCCTGTTTTCATGCCTCTAAAGAGAAGATTCGTGTGAACCATTAAGTGTTTCGCATAAACGATAAACACACAAGGATAAACGGAGAGCAGACATTTCGATCAAAGGAGAGCAGACATCTTAATCAGTAGATCCCCAAATGAGTCACGTTGACATTTCATTGCATCGTATCCAAGCCTTACATCGACTGTGAAATGGAAATGCAAAGCAGAAAGATGGAGATCGTAGCCGAAACTCGCCGGCTACGTTCGATAAATCAAGACAAAAGCTCAATAGATTACATCGGTAGAAAAGAAAAGACAGCATGGGGAGGGCGGAGCATTGACTCCTCTCCCTCCCCGGAGCAGCCCACCTGAAGCTCGTTTGCTTCTTCCTCTCTTCTGCTTCTTCTCTTCTCTCGACCGAGGGGATCTCTCTTGGCAGGACTCCCTCTCTTTTCTTTTCTCTCTATTTCTGGCTTCTTTTTCTCTTCCTCCCGGCGTCTTTTTTTCTCCAATCTCCTTTTTTTGTTCGAAGGGAGGGGGTTTTTATAAGCTTTTCCCCCCTTCTCGGTAGGCTTCATCAAGCCTTTTCCTTCTCGGCAGACACCATCACGGCGCGCCTCAAACGGGCTTCCCGGCGTGCCTGCCTTCAGCTTGTCGGCGCCATCTTTTGGGCTTCGGCAAGTGGCTCTCGGCGCCAATATTGCAGGCCCAATTAAAGTATTTTAGCCACTTTCACAGGCCCATTTGGGTCTTTCAAGGGTATCATCACCCAAAAGGGTCTTCCATTGGTGACACAGCTTGTATCATTATTACGGTTTTCATCAGTCTGTAGATAGGGGTTTCATCAGTATTACCATCTGAACGGTGACAAGACCGGGTATCATCTTATCGATATCGTCACTTGAATGGTGACGAGCTTGGACATCAGCTTTAGTCTGGAAAGACTTCAGCCGGGTGTATAATCTGTGGAGACGATTCCTCTTCTGTTTTGACTTTGCAAAAGCCTTTACAATCTTCATCTGCCGGTACCGGCTTCATCTTCATCTCATATTACATCTGTCATGAAGCCGACATCTGACTTATCCTGACATATCATCCGTGGATTCTTGGACGAAGCAGTAATGCGGCTCTCATTAAAGTGTGCCAGGAGGTCTCATCAGTCGAGTGACTGCTGCTCTACCAGTGCTGCCGTCTGAGTGACATCGGCCCCGGGCATCAGCTTGGCCGACCGGGGCTTTAGCCGGGTGAATGGTTGACGAGCTTCATCAATGGTCTTTCACTGTTGGTCCGACCCTCCTTTCAATCATGCTTTGACCTTTGTTCATTTTCAAGGTGTCAACAGGGGGCGAGATGGAGATTTTAGAAAATTGCTCGAGGAGCGAAGGAGGAATCAGGAGCGAAACTTGGATTGAACTTGGAGCAAAGCTGATTGTAATCGGAGGCAGTCTTGACACACGACCAAACCAACGAGAATGTAGAGAAGCAAGCACAGATGGATGTAGCAAAGTGAGAGAAAAGAGGTCGGCCCACAGCCTATCCACAGTAAAACCTTCTTCAAAGGAGACATATGGCTCCCCAGTATCCGTATAGTCACTCAACAGCTGCCTCTTGTCTGTGATCACTGTTGGCATTTCAATCAATTCCTGTATGAGCGGCGGCCACTCCGGATCTGTCGGCATGAAGAGGCGGCTTAAAGAAATAGTAATGTCATTCATGTCGAACCACCTGTACCAGTCACATTCTGGATCACCCATTTTCCTTCTCTTGTCCGGCCTTAAAGACTCCAGGGCTTTGTAGGTAGCCAGTGGGGCAATATGACGGGCAAACTGTCTGGCGTGAACATCTTGATAGTCAAGCAATGAAGTAACTATGGTAGTCTGCTCGTTATTCTGAATGCCGCCAGTAACAAAATGTGTCTTCAGTGTCCAGGAGAGTGGCTGGCGATCAGTCTTCAAAGTAGAAGTCATAAATGCCCATGGCTCTTCTTTATTTTTGCTTGGTCCCTTATAGCCTAAACCGCCTCGTACAAGCAATTTTTGCGGCTTAATGGGCCTAATCCTGCCCTGACAGTTGGCACCCAGGCCTTTGCTATCCTGATACCCCATTTTTAACAGAATGTTCCAGCCAGGGGTATTAATCATGCTCTTTTTCTTCTTCCCCTTAGAAGGCAGGGGTGTCATAGCAACTGTGGTAACAGTTTCAGATGGCATTGGCCGTGGACGGGGACGTCCAGCACAGATAATAGTGGCTTATTGGCAGGCCAAATAGAAGGAACTGACGAAGCCGCATGAATATCTTCCTCTGGCAGAATTGGCATGCTGGTCACCTTGATAATACGGCCCTTGTGTGGGAATTTGAGACACTGGTGATTTGTAGAGGGCACCGCATCAAGTTGCTGGATATACGGGCGGCCAAGAATGCCATTAAATGTTGGATCCATGTCCAAGATATGAAAATCTACTGTGATGGTGGCAGGACCCAAGCTAACTTTCAATGTGATCATGCCTAGAGGAGGCTTCTTTGTGTTGTCATATGCAGTGACCGTTATGGTGGACGGCCGAATCTGGCTTTCTGGTATGCCACATAACTTCAAGGTGCTTGGTGGCAAAACATTGATGGATGCCCCAATATCTACCAGACATTGCTTAACAGCCACCTTATTGATGTCGACTGTGATGCATAAGGCATATTTCCTTGCTGAGATTGGTGCCAGTTCATGCTCATAAAAAGTAATTGCCGGCTGACTGTTAGCAGGTGTTAACACTGTGACTATCTGCTCAACTGGAATGTCTTCATTAACCATTACCTTCTGCAGATATTCCTTTAGAGCCAGCTAATGAGTGGTGGACCGTTTGATCAATTCCAGGATCAAAATTCTTACCGGAGTCCGGTCCAAATGTTTTAACAAATCATATTCAGTGCCCGGTACAGACCCTTGTTCTTGTTCTTGCTCTCGCGGCCCCTACACGGGCTCTAGCTCTCTTTGCGGAAAAATACGGTGGAAAATCCATCCACTGCGGAGCGGCGCCACGCCTTGTAGAGCCTCTGTCGGGGCAAATGTGGGAGGAGAATTAGAAGAAGAAGAAGAAGGAATGCCGTTGGCAGTGTTCAACAACAGGGGTGCCCCCGTAGGAGGCGTGGGAGTAATGTTTAGCAAAGATGCCCCCGTGGGAGGTGTAGGAGAGTGACTTGACGAAGATGCCCCGTCAGGGGGCGTGGAAGTAGAAAGGGATACCCGAATGCGAGGAGCATTGGCGGGTGGTCTAACAAGAAGAGATCTGGGTATGAGAGGTGGGGGAACTGATGGCGGAGGAACCCTTGCCGGTGTAGGAGTGGTAGAGGGTGTAGCGGGTGCTAGCGGTGAGCGAAGTAAGAGTGGCCTGGACGGCGGAGGTATAGAGTTGGTGGTGGAAGGTGGGGTTTGTCGTGCGGTAGGTTGTGGAGGTGGCAAATGGGTAAGAAGAGAGTGGGCCGGCAAGGCCGTAGAACTGGTGGAGGTAGATGGGTTGACGGGGCATAGAAGAGGACGTCCCGATAGGAGAGTAGAAGAAGAAGGAAGGGTGCGCAAAAGGTGCGGAGGTTGATTTTGATTCGGCTCATGATGAAATGCCCCGACAGAGGCATTTTCTTCGTACCATCCCTATTCTCTCTGCACTTCGTGGAGGGACGTGACGGGGTTCACATGCTGATTAGGGGCATGCTCTGGCAATGGATTACGGACAATCCCCATATCCTGCTGGTGTGCTGGAGCTTGCTGGGGTTGAACTTGTTGTGGAGCGGATTGCTGAGGTTGTTGATTTTACTGTTGCCAAGAAGCCCTTCTTTCTTTCATAGCGGCTATGAATTGCCTCATCTCATCTCAATTGATGTCACCCTGGTCATTTAGATCGTAAATGTAATCTCTGAAGTGGAAGCAACGATCAAGGTTGTGACCAGGGGCGCGATGAAAAGCACAATAACGGTATGTGTCAACATTAGCGGGCCACACAGTTCTTTCTCTTGGCAAGGCGAGCAAATTGGCGGCCATCAGAGCATTAAAAATATCGGGGAGACTCTCGGGAAGTGGAGGATAGTGGTCCCTTTTGGGGCCAAGTGGTGGTCTCCGTTGTTGTTGTTGGCCGTAGTTGGCAGGTGGGGGCATTTGATGGTATTGTGGTGGAGCTGGAGGGTCTATGCGGGGGGCTTGGTTTTGTGGTGGAGCGAAGGAGTGTTGAGGTGCGAATTGGGATTGTGGAGTAGGGTTAAAATGAGAGTTCTATCGTGGAGGTGGTGGTGGACGTGGGTTAGCTTGATGGTGGGGGTTGCCAACTGCGCCGACTTGCTCATTTGTGACGGTGCCCTCAGTTGTGGGCCCGCTGTTAACATTGGTGGTTTTCTTAAACAGCCGAGGCTTCGGCTCGAACATGCCCATAATGGGCAAATCCTTCATCTGTGTCTGGATGTAACGAGCCCTCTCATAGAGCTCTTCCATAGTAGTCAGCCGGTTCATGGTCAAAATATGGCGGAATTGAGGAGTTGCATTAGAAATAACCATCTTTACTTGCTCCTGTTCCGACAAGGTGTCTTTCAGCTTCTCAGCCATCGACCGCCATCTGTCAGCAAATATGATGAAGTCCTCCTCAGACCTCATTTTCTCTGCAACTAAATCTGTAATGGACAGAGAGGGTCCAACACGGTCTCTATACTTTTGCAAGAATTTCCTTTGGACAACATCGAAGTCACTGGCATCAGCTAGCTCCAAGGAATAAAACCATTCGAGGGCTGGCCCCTCCAGAGATCTTCTGAATAAATAGGCCAGAGAAGCCTTGTTGCCTTGCCAGAAGGAGGTCTCGTACATAAAATCCTTCAAATGAATAACCGGATTGCCAGTTCCATTGTACCGCCGAAAGTTCTGCATCTCAGACGGAGGAAGATGGAAAATTGGCAGAGTGGGGAGCGAGATTTCTGGTGCATTCTTGGCCGTAGTGACTTTCTTAAGCTGTTCTTCCATGTGGGCCATCTTCTGAAGTAGCAAAGCATTAGAGTCGGACTCAACTGGGGCCTGAACAAAAGAATGTGGTATAGGCGACCGTAGAATCTGAGGATGTTGGGGGAATTGGCGCCTAACTGCAGAATAACTCGCCTGCTGGGCCGGTATGGCCGTGACAGGCGTTGGTGGATGTGAGGGGGGTTTATGCAAGACCGCCAGGTCGTTAACGGGGTGATGGCCACTCTCGGCCGGAGGGGGGTTGGAAGACGAGGAGGGAACAGACTCCCCTTTCAAGGCGGCCTGAATAGCTTGCCGCTGGGAGTCATCCAACTGAGATAGTGCATTAATTAAGTCCGTGACATTGAAGGATGGGGAAGGGTTCCCCGAAGTGTTGGAGGGCAAAGTCTGAGAAGAGGGCACAACCTCTTGAGGAGTGGTATCCACCACATGGATTTGAGGATGATGGGACTGAGGGTGAGGGTAATTTCCCTCATAATAGATGGAATCCTGGAGGGGGGTCTCATATTGACCAAAAACGTTCTCGTCCTCATCATCATAAGAAAACCCATAGCCTGCCATGTTGATGATCTTACCTGAACGGAGTTTCATGTTTATAAGAGGAGAAATAATTTTATAAAGGCACTATCAAACAAACCACCACTCGATCCAAACAAGTCAAATTAACCCAAGCAAGTGTATGCAACCAAGTTGAGATGAACGCAAGGTTTTAGTGTTCCGCTTGAGATTAGAGTAGGTTGAATTGTTGAATAGTTCACTTATGTTTGCAATGTGAAACCTAGTTGATCCAAGTGTAACCTCCGGGTCAACTAGATTCTTTCTCTCTCCTCACCAGCGATAGGTTCTCTAAACTCCGGGTACTTCGACGGTACAACCAGCCCGGCGTCCGTGAGGGAATCCATGGGTGCGGGGACTTATGGAGGTCTTGGAAAAGGGATTTCCAGTCCAAAGAGACGGAATGCTCAATGGAGGGTCGTCCCGATTCCAAGAGAGGTGTGTGGAATCCTAGTGTAGAGAGAGGAGGTCTCCCAACCAAATGCCACAATATGCAAAGTAATATGATCAGGTCAAAGCAATATAGGCAAGCAATATGACAGTCACACAAACTATCACAGACAGCAGCAAGAAGCAAGGTTCTGTAAAACGCACGAAAGAGACGACCTGGGGCAGGTCGCTATCAACCAAAGCAACGACAGGGTCACTGTCGTGAATCACTGCGAGAGGCTATGAGCCAGCAGCGAGAAACGGAAACACGCCTCTGGTAGAGGTGCAAAATCTGGAAGGGACGCCTCTGTGTGAGGGCGTCAAATCTGAGGAAGCGCCATGAGGTGAGGCGCTATGTAATAAAGAACGCCCTGGGGAAGGGCGTGAATTCACATGCAAAATGATTAAAGCAGTAAGATGATGTAACGGCAGACGTAACATAAAAAGAAGACGCCCTGAATGAAGGCGTTAGAAAACGATAACACGCCCTGGAGGTGGGCGTTAATTCTCAGACAGTATAATGAATGGAAACAAAGCAGCAGATATGCTAAAAGACGCCATGGAAAGAGGCGTTAATAAACTAAAACACGCCCCTGTGAAGGGCGTTAAACCAAAAGGCGCCCTCGTGGAAGGCGTTAATTCAGAGGAATATGCAAACACAAGCTGGCTGATCCCGGAGTGTGCAGAGTGCACAGTGGAGGGTGCCCGAGGGGCACAAAGGAAAGGGTACCGAGGGTACCAAGGGGAAAGGGCACACGTGGGTGCCAAAGGGGAAAGGGCACACGAGGGTGCCAATGGAGATGGTAATCAAAAGGAAAACAGTGGAGGTCCCACCGTGATCGCCAATTTGTGGATGGGCATAAATCCCACACAAAATCACAAGAGAATAAATGATGTGAAAAAAAATAAGGGGGAGAATAATGATTAATGCATAAATAAGGGGAAGAAAAGCTTGCACGTGGTGCAAAAATGGAGATGTGATCGCCAGAGGGGTTACCTCAATAATAATAAAAAGAGATCGCGAATACCTGGTGAAGATTGGAACGCGGGATGATGTGAAGTTCCTTCCTCCTTCTTCAATCGGCCGGCCGATGAGAAGGGTTCTCCTTTTGATTACCTTGCAAAAAAGGATAATGAAACAAAGCAAAACGAAAAGGGATCAGCCAATGCAAGTAGTATCAATCCCAAATAAAGAATATGATGTTGAAAAATAAAATCAACATGCGCACCTCTTTTTGTTTTTTTTTAAACCCCTAGAGAAGAGCTAGGGAAGGAGATATGATACGATAATGATGATGATAGGACTTAATGCAATAAGAAAGACTGACGGTGGGACGAAGGATGATATGCTCATAAACAAAATAAACGAAATAAAAGAACCCTGCTGTCCCTGATGACAGTAAAGGGAAACCGTGTGAAGAATATGTTGATGGGAAGAAGAGGAAGCAGTGGACACAAGTGAACTCCAATGAAAAGGATGCAGAGGAACGACCGCACAGGAAGAAGAAAGAAAACTCTGCTCGTACAGAACCTGCAATCTTTTTTTCTTTGTATATGTGAGTGTTCAACCTTATGACGATCGATCCAGGCTTCCTTATATAAGATTCCAATCGGATGTGATCAAACAAGGGAAGATAAGAATGGGCAAGGAGTATCCAGGGAAAGGATTAACATCGAGCAAGAGGTTGAAACAAGGCAGGGACCTGTGAGGGAAAGATGGAAAAAGGTAGGACTCCGAAAGGTGAAACACGACTTTGCGAAGGGCGTCAATTCTTGATTTGACGACCTACCCATACGGCGTTTCATAAAACATGACCCAAGCGAGGGCGTTTCTTCCTGGATTTAATTTTGGCAATTCCTTGTTTGAAAATCATGAGAACACGCCTAAGATCGAGGCGTTAAATTTAAAACACGCCCTGAGGAAGGACGTTAACCAATAATTAAATTGATTTTAAATTTACTTTAAAACTGGATAATACCAGGAATTGACGCCCTAAGATTTAGTCGTCCTTTCTTTAGAAAACGCCCTAGACAATGTTGCTATTTAGATAACGCCCCTCTTCAGGTCGCGAATCACAAAAAACAAAAATGAATCAAAACCACACACAAGAAAATAGAAAAACTTCATATTATGAATATATTGAAGTTCACTTTGGGGTGTCATCATAGTGACATGAGATTTGATCAACATAGCGTCATTTTTGGCGTGTCTACACCAACTCGCCGGAGGTGGGCATGGTGACGTTAGCAAGGAATTATTTTGGCATGCGCGGCCTCACGATAGACCTCCCATCATAGTTAGGCGGCCGGTTTTTGACCGTTCGTGTGTTTTTATCTCTGATATGCTCGGTGGGACGAGCGGCCGACCCCTAACCGCCCTTCCTTCATGCGGCCAGTCCGAAACCGCTCTTCTTCCCCAGCAGCACTCTACAGACCGCTCATCCCTAGCAGGCCTTCAGACCTGAGGGGGCATGAACGGCCTATCGTGCGACCGCCGAGGCAGATGAAAGGTTCTGTTAGGACCGCCCATCTTTACAGAATTACTCATTGTCATGTTAGCATGATTTATCCTAGTAAATTAGTGGCTAATGGTAAGTTAGCAACACACACGATAACTGGAATTTATGGAAGTAAACAATTATGAATTTTTGCTAGTTGTCGTCACTTGATCTTGATTCATCTTTTTCCATGAAGTTAATATTCATTATGGTTCATTAATAATTGAAATTGTTACTAGGATTGTTTGACTATCGTTCAACTCCGGTAGGATTGACTGACTGTTGTACAGGTTTCCGATGATTTGATAGCCTCATTTCCTTGCAATGGTTGGGACTCTCCGCCGGATACTCCTTCCATCGGACTAGAAACTTCATTACGGGACCTCCGTAAGCCCCCGCGGGCCTGGGATTCCCACTAGGAGGCCTGGCAGGTTGTACCACCAAGACCTGAACCTGTTCATGTGATCGAACCGCATGGATTGCTGTGTTGTGAGTCACGGCTCAATTTGGACTGACCGAGTCTTGAACGGCCAGAATCAGACCGTTCGTCTCAGTGGGCGGCCCATGATAGACCGTGCATCCCTGGCTAATTGCCATTTAATGATGGTCAATTAACCTTGTTCTTTCTTCGACCAAATCATGATTTGATCGACCCAATAAGCCCTAGGTTGACCAGTGGATAATGGGCTGGACCCTGGTTCAGTTCTGCCCCACTTATGGCAGCCCAAAGCCCATTTTGGGTGGATTTCTAGTCTTCTAGTTTAGGCCCAGTTTGAACGGAGTGAGTAGGCCCGTCCAGGTGCTCGAGCGGATCCTCTTGGACCGTTCAACCCTCGAGTGGTCCTATAAGGCCCGTTTATCTGTTCTTGGGCTGTAAGCTCTTCTGGCCTTGAGCGGCCCACTTTTTGACCGTCCTATAACTTGAGCGGCCCATAGTAGACCGTTTATCTTTGGCTTCTATTGGGCTGTTCCTTCAGCCCGATCCCTTTAGCGCGGTCCAGGTACATACCATCCATTTCTCTGAGCGGCCCAACATGGACCGTGTATCTTCTAAAAAATGATTTCTGTGGTTGTTCATGTTTGAATTCAAGGACCTGTCGGTTATAGATAATTTGAACTTTCTGGTCAAAGTATCTCTTCGACTTGTCCTTGGGTTTTCCAAGGTAAGTTATACCTTGACATTATTGGCCATTTAACTTGATTAATGTCTAGACATAACTTGGGATCTCGAATCCATTAAATCAATGCCAACGCATCATAAGGGTCCAGTCTGGTCCTGGGAGGAGCACCCGAAAAGTACTTGTGCCCCAGGGAGTTTAAATGACATGGTGAGGCATTGCACCGAGTGCATGACTAGCGTGATGTCTACGACATAATCTCTTACTTGAATCTTCTTGACTTGATAAATTCTTGCTTGTTGGCCAATTTTCCAATTACGTTATGTTCATGATCTCGCGCTTATCTTACTTGTGTTATCGTCATTTCATTTCGTTCTTTTCTTTTCGCACTAATAAATGCAATTAATTGGTTAATTACTTAAACTTGCCTGTTATTACCTACTGAGCGTTCGCACACCCAGTTGTTTTCCCCCCTTTTTCAGGTAGCTCAGGTTCGCTCCCCTGCAAAGAGGACGTTAAGGAGGGACATCTGTTGACACCCGTTTTTTGCCGATAAGTTGAGTCATTTCTCTTACCGTCACTTGTTGATGCCTCAAGTTGTCCATTGCTTAGTAGGCTATTTTCAGGCCGCCTATTGGACCTATTTTATGGATACCTCCCTCCCTGGCTCGGTCCGCTTCAATTTAGGGCTTAATGGGCCTTGGTTTGACTTGATTTATCACATTTCGTTAATAAAGTCATTGCGGGGCCAATCGCATGACCGTTCAGTAACTGAGCGGTTGAGGATTAACTGTTTATCTATTTATTAGATATTAAGGTGATTTTTCTGAATTTCCACCGACAAGCGTTTGAACGGTTCATATACAGCCGTCCAGATCCATGGAATGGTATGCTTATCACCGTCCAGATCTCAGAGTCCCAGATTCGTTGACTGTTCAGATAATTATCTAATTATCTGATTTATTCTGATTTATCACCGACAGGCATTGAATGGCTGATCTCTGACCGTTCCATGAGCTGAGTGGTCCGTTAAGGACCGCCCAATTCATGAGAGTCCAACGGCGTAAACTTCGGTCAGTTCGATGGATATTTGGATAATATTTCTCATTTATTTAATTTCCACCGATAGATTGGACGGTCTGGTGAACGGCCGTTCAATGGACTGGGCGGTCTATCACATGGCCGCGCAATGGTTCGATTGCTGAAAAACTAAGGTTTTCTCTCTCTCTATCCGCGGTGTTATCCCTAACTTGTTACAACCATTTCTCCGTTGTTTCTCAACCACATGAGGTGCCGTTTCGACTGGTTGGAAGATAATTGTATTATCTACGGATTTTCTTTTGATATCTCGAGCTAATATTCATTGGACACCCTAATTTAGGGGCTGGCTTCTTAGGCTCTATAAATAGACCGTAAAGGCCGAGCTTTGAAAGGGGGGGAGATTTTTTTGCCCAACGACGAAGCTCTGTCGGATTGTTGAGCGACCCGAGGTAGGGAGGGAGGCCTTCTACGTCCGCATAGGCCTCCAGTTCAAGGAGTACACTATTTGTTTGAGTCATTAGTTCACTAGTCCGATCGTCTGTTTTCTCATTGCATGCATCGTTCTTCCTTCTTCCATCTGCTTTTCTTCATTCTCTCGTCACATTACACACATCCCCCTATGTTTTGGTGCCCCTAGGGGTTTAAAAACCTCCAAGTATCCTCCATTTCATATGGTTTTGTTCAGTTACTTCTATTTCAACAATTACTACGCATTTTAGTTCTAATATTTGGTTTTTTGTGTGTTCTACACTTTGTTTTGCAGGTCAGCAGCGTCCTAACATGAGGCCCACTCCACCTGGCCGGCCGGGAAGGGTGGAGGTAGAGGTCCCACGTTTTGGAAGCTGGTGGTGCATAGCGGTCTTCATTTGTCCGTTTGAGGAATAGGGCGGCTTATCATCGACCGTCCAGTTCTTTCCAGTGGTGGATATTGAACCGTTCTATCATCCAGTTACTCTTCCTGCCGTGTTCGTCCCAGTGCTGCCAGGCGGTCGGTCGAGTGACCGCACATTTTAAGGGCGATCCTTTCAGAGCCGCGTATTGCTGCAGTGCTATTCCAGGCGAGTGCCTCCCCTTTCTTTCCGAGGTACAGTGTATCTTCTTACATTCGGCACCTTGGTGGCGATCACACACACACTATACATCCTTCCCCTTGCTATTTATATATTATTCAGTTCCTTACATTAGTTAGTGAAGAAGGGATTGGGAGGATAATCAAAAGGGGAAAGAAGGAAAAATATGTCAACACCCTCTTTTTTGGCGATCACGGTGGGACACCTAGTGCCCATCGTGTTAGTGTTTTGCTAACCTATTTGTGTGTCTTGTTAGTTCCCTTCTTTGAGTATTTCAGGTTGCTTGTTGGTCCACCTTGCATTCCTGTTCTCTGGCGTTTACGCGGTCATTTGTGAGCCGCCTGTTTCCATCCGCGGCTGGCGATTGGCCGTCCCGAGATTGTCACAGAGCTCCTGTCGTGCCTGCCACCCAGCGGTTCCTTCTCGACCGTCCACCTCCTCACGCGGTCTGATACAGACTGTTCATAATTACTGGCTCAGGTCCGTTCCGGATTCTGCGCCGTCTGTCGAAAGACCGCCCATCCTGGTACAATTCTGAGCTCCAGTCTTTGGTCATTTCAACATTTTGTGTCTTTTCTTTGTTCCGTTTGGCGTTACTCCCTGCTCCTGCATGGTCCACCCTAGACCGTCTGCTCTCCCTGAACGGTCCATTCTATACCGTGTACTCACACTGAACGCTCTTCATCAGACCGTCCTTTACTGCTACAGTGCACCCGAGGCTAGCATCTCGATCATTGGTTCATATCATTACATATATATTGGAGAGGGGGATTTCTGCAGCCCACTCAAAGAGAAGCCCAACAAGACCCAACAGGGTCCAACGAGGCAAGCTCACCTGAGTGACAGCCCCCAGGGCCCACTTAGGAAAGAAAAGCCCAATTAACAAACGCTCGAGGAACCAACTCTCCCCGGCGGCCCCTAGGCTCGGAGGGCCCGAGTAATGGTCATGTCATAAGGAGGGTCCGGCCCAAGCCGTTTCCCCGCCCGGGAGAGACAGGCATTCGCCGACCTATCCGACCCCTCTTTCGCTGAGCTATGCTCATCGCCCGGACAGGGCTGGCGTTTCAGAAGCTCGGCCAGACCGGATATTATCGGTTCGTGCTGCCGTTAAGAGTCCCCAACGGACAGGGGAATCAAGAAGCCACCGGACTTCGAGGCGATAACGTTCCCATGATAAGGCCATGAAAGCCCACGTTGAGGACGTAACTCCCGCCGGAAACCCCTCAGCTTGCAGGACTCCTGAAGGCAGCGTACTATTTAAACCAAGGATACCCTCCGGTGGAAGGTAAGGGCCATCAAGGCACTCATACCCCCAAAATCCTGAGCACAATCCACTTCACCCTCTGGTGGAGAGGAATCTCGCGCACTAATTTTCCTCCTCCCCATTATTGCTTCCACCACAACTCTACTGACTTAACCATCGGAGGGTTTTTCCCCAGGGAAACCCCCTGGGCTCTCTGATACGTTTCCCTGTCTTGCAGTTCATCTTCTGGTGATCCACAGCCCGCTCAGGACACAGCGCGAGATTTCGCCTCTTCATATATATTTGGTGCTACTTTATCTCCCCCTGCTGTTGTTCTATTACTGCATGGTTGTGTTCATCTCATTTTCTTATATTTGCTTGATTGCCATTGCTTGCTGGATCTAGGTTAGACTTTGCATGCACTCCGGTGCACATAGGATCATATACACTTTTCATTAGTAGTTACATTCCTACCGAGGTAGGGTTTCCTCTCGTCTCCATACTCCTTGGAGCCGACTAGGGGACCTTGCTGAGGACCTCCGTAAGCCCCCGTGAGCCATGGATTCCTACACGGACGCTGGGCAGGTTGTACCATACCACCCCCCCAGTCTAGGGTTTGCATCAGAGAGAGAGAGAGAGTCATCTAGTGTCAGCCAGTTGCCCATGCCCTACCTTGGCTAGGTACCTTCTGATGAAGTGAACCTAAATCTTAATTAATTCACTAAGGTCCAAAAGGAAGAATTTATAAAATCTTGCGCGCATCATTCAAAATTTGGTTGCATTAATTGGTTGATTCTCTTCTCATCTCTCCCCTCCATTGTGTGCATCTCACTTGAGTTGTTTGCCTTAGATCTCTACTTAGTGCTATTTATTTCTTCCTCCCCATTGTCTTTAGTGCATGTGGAGTTGTTTCTTCCCCATAGGATCATCTCCTAGGGGCAACTCTCATTTCATCTCCTACTTTAATCCCCTGTTTGATTCACCAACTATCATGTCATCCTACAACTTCTCTCATTCCCAGGAGGATTCTCTCCCTCGGGGACTTCTGGAGGACCCGTCTAGGGTCGCTCATGTGCAGGGAGGAGAGGGGACTGCCCCTCCTCTCCCGACCGTTATTGTTGAGGGTGCCCAACCCTCCCTCTCAGATTCATCCACTCACGGCTCGGCCAGACATGTTCTTCATATGATGGCCTAGCTAGATCCCACTCAGCTCCACCCGTTGAAACAAGCTCTGCAAGGGGCTGATGCCCCGCCTCCTGTGCTTTCTTCTGGCACGACTATGGCCACCACCTCCACATCCCCGATTATTGGATTAGGGGCCACCTCTGCGGCCCCAATTGATCTCACCCTCGTTCGTCCTCAGGCTCTTCGATTCTCCACCATGGAGGCGGGCTAGGCTTCTACCTTGGCCCATCAGCCGCTTGATAAGGGGAAAACCCAGGTCCCCTCCAGCTCTTATGTTGATCCTTACACCACCTTCTCTTCAATGCCGCAGGCCCTTGTCGCCCCGGCCGATTTTGTCCGTCTGCAACCAGGGGCCACCCAGTTGGCTCACGCGGATATGGGCCCTTCCTTCACCCATTATCCATCTTATGGGCTCCCTCTTAGTCAGTATACCCTTCGGCTCCGTACTCCGGTTCCATCCTTCCTGCTGTATCTCCTCATTCCCGGGAAAGGGAACTTTTGGACAAGTGGGCTGCCATACAGCAGCAGATTGACCTCCTCCACAAGCGGGTCCGCCCGCAATCTTTGCCTGATATCCCCATTCCTAATTTCATGGACATTCGTTTCCCACCCCAATCCGAGCTCCCCGTGTACCGGAAATATGACGGGAATGGCAACCCATTCATCCATGTTAGGGAGTTTCTTTATGAATCGGTGCAGTTCCAGCACGATGACCGCTTGATGGCGTATTTATTCCGCCGATCCTTGGACGGGGTCACCCTTGAATGGTCTACACATTGCCTCTGGTGGAGGCAGAAAGTTTCAAGACTGTGAAGGAGAAGTTCATTCAGAGATTCCAGGATCGTGTTGGTCCCAAGTATTCTTTCACCGACCTGGTTGCAGAAAAGATGAAGCCAGATGAAGACTTTGTCGCATATGCAGGCCGATGGAGGCAGATGGCCTCGCGTGTGCCCGGGCAGATCCCGGAAGAAGAAAAAGTTAAATTGTTGATTTCTAATGCAACTCCAACGTTTCAGAATATTTTGGCAATGAATGACATTTCTAACATGCACCAGTTGTACAGTCAGGCCTGGTTCATCCAGACCCAATTTAAAGACTCCCCCATCCATTCATTGTTTGAAGCCCAGAAATCCAAAACCACCTGAAAATCCCAAGGCCCAGTTACCGAGGGAGTCCAAGTTAATGAGCAGGTCCAGGCTGTTCAGTTTCCTAACCAGTCCGCTTCACCCCGTTTCCAGCAACCCCCACGCAACCCCCAGGTCTCCGTTCCACAAGCTTTCCGACCCACTTTCCAAGCTCCCCAGCATCCACAACAACCGCCACCACCTCAACAGCCTCAACAGCCACCCCAGTACCACAACGTTCCTCCTTCCACTGGTTATGGGCCTGCTCGACCGGGACCCAAGAGAGTCAACTACCCGCCACTTCCAGAAACACTCCCTGACATCTTTTCAGCTCTATTGTACACTAGTGACATCCAATTGCCTCCGGAATGTCAGAATTGGAATCCGGCAGCCGATCAGTCAAGATATTGCATATACCATCGGCAGCCCGGGCACACCATAGAGAGATGCTACTAGTTTAGAGATTTGGTGTATGATCTGCATGAGGGCTAGAGGATTGATTGGGCCCAAATGCACAAGTTGATTGAAGATATCAAGGAGAGAAGAAGACAAGTCAGGCCGCAGCAGGCGGCACCCCAGCAGTAGCAGTTCCAGTAACCCCTACAACAGCAACAACCCCCATAGCAGCAGCAAGACCTCGGGATCCATCAGAATCTCATGCCAGAACATCCACCCGCTCCTCAGCAACAACAGCCGCCGGCACCGGCTCAAGTAAATGCAGTCCGCCACCCAACCCCTAACGTTGGGTGGTCTTTTGATGATGAGACTCCCGCTCACCTTTTGGCCTTTCACCATGCCAATTCCCTCGCGCCCCCTATTCCCTACATCCTTCGACCCACCACCTTCCTTATCGCTCCGCCCACTATCCCATCTCGACCACCTTTTACACCCGCCACGTTCCCCACCATTCCGCCATCACCCGCCATACCCTCCATCATCACCCCTCCACCTAACCCTTCACCCATTACCACTCCCCCAGGGCCTGTCAGGCCGACCTCCGCCATTCTCACCCCCATTTCTACCCCTTCCACTTACCCCACTAGGCCAATCGGGGGTCCATCTGAGGCCGTTCCGGCACGACAATGCACCCTCCGGAGCGGGCGTCCATTCCACAGAAGTTACCCTTTCCCTGGTACATCCGCACCCAACCCTCAAGTTCCTTCCTCAACAGTCGAAGCGGAAGAAGTAGACCCCGTGCCAGGCACTAAGTACGACTTGCTACAGCACTTGGACCGGATGCCGGCCAAGGTATCAATTTTGGAGTTAATTAAAAGGTCCACGCTGCATCAGGACGCCCTCAGGGCATTTTTGCATAAGGTTATGGTCAGCGAGGACGTGGCGGTGGACAGCTTATCGTCAGTGTTGGCAACTATCACCAGGGGCCTTCCATTTCATTCTCTGAGTCAGAACTGGCACCCCCAGAGGCACGGCAGATGCCACTCTGCATTACCATTTCTTTAAACAAAGTGGCCGTTGAGTCTGCCCTAGTGGACACGGGAGCATCGATAAATGTGTGTCCACTAAGTACACTGCGTACCTGCAACATCTCGGAAGATATGCTTAGGTCGACACCGACCATAATTGCAGCATATGACAACTCCAGACGAGCGTGCCACGGGGTCGTGACAGTTTAGGCCGAGCTAGGGCCTTTGGTAATGGATGTGGAGTTCTACATTCTGGACATAGACCCGATGTTCAAGGCAATTCTGGGTCATCCATGGATAGACAGTTTGAATGTTGTGCCCTCAACTGCCCACCAATGCCTTAAGTTCCCATTTCAATGCCGGGTGGTTAAGGTGAAGAGTATCACCACAGTCCAATCAGTTGATGCAATTGCGACTAAGATTCTTCCCACTTTGTGGCCGAGCAATAGGCCAGTTATTTCTGTGATGGACTTGAACTATTCGTGGGCATATGCGTCACGCAAGCCCACCACTACGCCAGTAAATGTGAAAATTAAGTCCAAGATCAGAGATTCAAAAGGATGGCACATGATTTTAAAGTTAGGCTATCAGCCGGGCCTAGGCCTCGGCGCGTAATTGCATGGGCGTACTAAGCCCGTCCCTAAAGGTAGAAAGATGGGCCGGAGAGGCCTTGGCTACCGGGAGTCAGCATTGTCCATACTGGGAGACTTCGGGCCGCTGACATGGGATTATTGTCCACATTTTATGAAATGCCCATTGCAGCTCGATACCTTGAAGAAGCCGCCGCCATGTCCTGATGAGAAGATTGATGCCACCCATGCTGTTGCTGACCCACCGCCGCCGCTGAAGGGGCTAGTGGGTGATATGGAAGATTTTTGCACCTGTTTTGAGAAGATGTTTCAAGAAGAAGAAGCTCGTCGAAGAAGACGGAGATGCCGCTGGTGAAGCATTCTCCAACTGAGCTAGTTCCCCGGAGGCCACGGGAAGTGGGGAGCTCCATCACTACCTTTTCTCTGTCCCCGTCCCGTCTTGCCTCCTTATTTCAACAATTGGGGTTTGTTCCCCGTTCCCCTCCGATTATGGTCGACCTGTACTTCATGGAAAGACCACCTGAAATTCTGTTTGTGCCATGTGCATGTGGGCGCTGCCCACCCATTGATTTATCAACCCTGTTTACTCCTCCTTCAACCACTGCCCAACTCCATGAAATGTGGTTTTCATCTTCTGACCCATTCTTCAATTGCATCTTCCCCGATCTGTTTCCCATTCAACTCCCTCCTCCCCCGTCTTCTTCTTCCTATTGCGTGATCTCCTCCGACTTCTAAAAAAATGCCAATTTTAAAACGGAGGTGTCAATGGAGGAGTATGCTGTGTTCTGCTCGTCTTCCCGGGGGCATGAGACCCCTGCTCCTTTCCCTGTAGACATCCTGTCTCCTAGGGTAGATGTACATTCTGCAGAGTCTCCTAGATTGGTAGAGTCAGTTGGGGTAGAGTCTAGTTCTAGTGTGGTCAGCCCATCCACGTCTGCGGCACACCCTGTGATGCGTCATCCTAAATCCGTTCCAGATAGGTTCCTCCAAGATCTAGCTCAGAGATGTCATGCCCTTCTTAAGTGCCCTGAGTTTGTAGAGATCGCGGTTGTTTTAGAAGATGATAAGGAAGTAGAAGGGGTGTGGAGCAATGACGGTTTAGGTGTATATGAAGTCATAGATGAGAAGGACCCAGCCGATGATGAGGAAAGTGATGTGGATGACACTGCCGATTTGTACGCACAGGGGTTAAAGAGATTTGATGAACCGTCGACGGTAGTGGATGAACCCACTAAAGAGATTAACCTTGGAACAGAGGAGGACCCCATGCCCATAATTATTTCTGCTAATCTCCCTCCTCAGGTTGAGGAGGAGCTGATCAAGGTTTTGAGGGAGTACAACGATTCATTTGCCTGGTCCTATGAGGACATGCCGGATCTTGACCCCACGTTGGTTGAACACCGACTCATTCTTAAACCAGGGGCAACACCCATTAAGTAAAAGACGAGAAGGTTCCACCCGCAAATGGCCTTAAGGATAAAAGAAGAAGTCGATAAATTGCATAAGGCTAGGTTTATCAGATTGGTTTTATATCTGCAATGGGTGGCGAACATAGTCCCGGTAGTGAAGAAAGATGGAAAATTTCGGATTTGTATCGATTTCAGGGACTTAAATAAGGCATGTCTGAAGGATGATTTCCCGCTTCCTCACATTGATGTATTGGTGGACAACACGGCTGGGTATGAGGCCCTCTCATTTATGGATGGGTATTTTGGTTACAATCAAATCCGCCTTGCTCTTGAGGACCAAGAGAAGACCTCTTTCACCATGCCCTGGGGCACGTACTACTTTGTTGTTATGTCATTCGGATTAAAGAATGCAGGTGCCACATATCAACGGGCAATGATGGCTATCTTTCATGACATGATGCATGTGTACTTAGAAGCTTACATGGATGATATCCTGGTAAAGTCGAGGTCCAAAGAAGAGCACCCCGCTATTCTAGCCAAGGTGTTGCAAAGGGCTAGGGATTACAAATTAAAAATGAATCCAAAGAAATGCGTATTTAGAGTTGCATTAGGGAGGTTGCTCGGGTTTATAGTTAGTAAACGGGGGATTCAGATTGATCCGAATAAAGCAAAGGCCGTTATGGAGATGTCACCGTCTAAGAACATCACTGAACTCAGAGGCTTGATTGGGCGCTTGCAATTCATTAGAAGGTTCATATCTCAACATTCACAAAGATGCCACCCATTCTATGAATTGTTAAAGGCGGGAGCTAAATTCGAATGGAATGAACAATGCCAAAAGGCCTATTAGGACCTTAAGGTGTATCTTTCTAATCCCCCGGTTCTGCAAGCACTCGTCCCTAGGAATCCCCTGATCCTATATATTTCTGTTATCAAGGACTCCCTAGGAGCTGTCTTGGCTCAGGTGGATGATGAAGGAAGGGAGAGGGCAGCATACTACCTTTCAAGGTTGTTTAATCCCGCTGAATCCAAGTATACTGCCATGGAGAAGACTTGCGCAGCACTCGTATGGGTAGCTAAAAAACTCAAACACTATTTCCTTGCCCATGAGGTTAAGTTGATCTCTAGAATAGACCCCATTCGTTACCTCTTAGAAAAACCAGTCCTTTCTAGCAGATTAGCTCACTGGCAGAGCTTTCTTTCTGAGTTCGATATCACCTTCATTGTTGAGAAAGCGATCAAGGGATACGCCATTGCTGAGCCTCTTGCCCACTCTTTTATCCCTCGCACTGATTCGATCCAGGATGAATTTTCTGATGAACACTTGACAGTAATCACTCATCTTCCTTTTTGGTCTCTTCATTTCGACTGTGCTCTCAACTCCTAGGGCTGTGGAATCGACGCCGTTCTCCTCACTCCGGAAGGAGTGACCATCCCTGTTACTTATCAACTCTCTTTTCCTACCACGAGTAATATAGCCGAGTATGAGGCTCTCCTTTCCTGTTTGAAGCACGCCTACCTCATGGGCGCGCGATACCTTAACATCATAGGGGACTCTCAATTGGTGTTGCATCAAGTTCTGTCAACTTACCGCACATGTGACCCCAAACTCAAACCTTATCAAGATTTGGTCACGCTCTTGACTTGGCAATTTCGAAAGCTCATCTATATTCATACTCCTCGTTCTCAGAACATTCTGGCTGATGCACTTGCGTCTCTCGCTTCTTCTCTTTCGTTTCCCCTCAGTCGCGCCACTGAGACCATTGTGGTCCAGCGGTTAGACACTCCTTCACTTCAGGATCCCTGGTTCGACAACCTTAGGAAGTCTGTAGAAAGGAAGGCGGAGAAGGAAGATTTGAAATAAGTATCATTAACTAAGCTAGAGGAGATTATAGAAGAAGAAGAATTGTCATGGTATTATGAGATTGAGCAGTATTGCAGGGATGGTTCCTTTCCCGAGACGGCGAATGTTGAGCAGCGCAAGGCCATTAGAAGAGCCGCCTACCGATAGACGATTATTGCTGGAGAATTGTATAGGAGGGCTCTCAATGGAGTTCTAATGGGATGTCTGGATGACGACGAGGCCTGGAAGGTAGTATAATCCGCTCACTCCAGTGAGTGTGGAGGGCACGTCAATGGGCAGGCGTTGGCGAAGAAGATTCTTAGGCAGGGCTATTACTGGCCAACCCTAGAAGAAGACTATTCCACCTATGTCCGTAGGTGTCTTCAATGCCAGCTTCATGCTGACAAAATCCACACTCCGGCTTCTTCTCTTCATCCTCTTTCTGCTCCTTGGCCATTCTTGATGTGGGCCTTTGATATCATTGGACCACTTGGTGACCCTAATGCTCAGGTTAAACAGAAATCCTTCATTCTGACGGCTATAGAATACTTCACCAAGTGAGCGGAAGCCAAAGCTTATGCAAAAATCAAAGCCACCACGGTATGCCGCTTCATCCTGAAGAATATCATTTCACGGTTTGGAGTGCCAAGTGATATCGTCACCGACAACGGGCCTCAATTTGTTTCTCAAGAACTCCGGGACCTCTGTAAGAGATTTAATATTTTATTGCATCATTCATCACCATACTACCCCCAAGGTAATGGCCAGGTTGAGGCCACGAACAAAACCCTTCTTAAAATTATTAAGAAAACATGCAAGTCACATAAATTTGCTGATTAGGTCGATAAACTGATAGAAGCTCTATGGGCTTATCGCACCTCTGTCCGTACCCCTATAGGGCAAACTCCTTTTGCTCTCACCTATGGGATGGAGGCGGTACTCCCGTACGAGATCTTGATCCCTTCCTTAAGAGAGCAGCTAGACAAAGAACTTAATCTCGACGAGCTTCGAGAGGCGTTGCTAGTCCAACTAGAACTCTTAGATGAGAAGAGGCTTAATGCGGCCAATCTTGTCTTAGTTTATCAAAAATGTGTCTCGCGGTATTTTCAAAAGAAGGTTATTGAAAGAAAATTCCAAGTGGGTAATATGGTGTTGAAACGTAAATTTATCAGATCAGCAGGTCCCAGGTGTAAGTTACAACCCAACCGGGAAGGGCCGTTTGTAGTTAAGGAAGTCTATCCTGGTAACGCGTATCGTTTAGTTAACGCGGAGGGTGAAGAATTGCCGAATCCGTGGAATGGGCTATATTTAAAATGCTTTTATCCATAGAGTCAAGCCAGCGACGGCCCGGTGGTGGGGTATTCCTCCACTTGATCGCGAAGGGAGATCCCCGGTTCAAAATTCACACACTACACGACCTCCCGTGGTTTGGCTTTCCTCTTTTGCGCAACACCATTTCTCCCTTGTCCATGCTTAGGGGAAAGTGAAAATCCTTATTTTCTTCTCTCTCTCGGCTGAAGATAGGGGCAAGTGGCGAATAAGGGGGCGAGAACTGATCTAGACCCCCCAATAAAGGAGGTCTCAACTAGGGGCAGTCCGTTATAACCTTATTCCACAGCTATGAAAGCAAAAAGAAAAAAAAAGAAAAGAAATAGAAAAAAGGGGCAAAGATCAAAGCTAAAAACTCTTTTTTTATGCAACGCAAAGTCATCTAGCGGCCGAAGGGAGAGTGCACCCCCATTCCAGAGGAAGGGAATGTTCTCACTCCACCAAGCAAACCACTAAATGCTGATTTTATTACTTTTCTTTTTGTGTAGAAACTGTACAACTCAATAGAGACCGGAGAGACCAAGTCTCTAGTACAATGAAACTGAAAAAGGTCTATACAAAGAACCTACGAAAATTAGGAAGAGAAGAGGCGTCCGCTAAAGCATAAGCTTTGGCTAAGATAGGCAGATCTTTAAAAGAATGAAACTCCTTGTTGTGGCCGATGAATATAGCATAATTAGCAAGGGCATCAGCAACCTGATTGATTTCTCTGTAGGTGTGAATAATGGGGCAGCCACACAAGTGGAAGACTTCTTGAATTTCTGCCCACCATGGAAGGAGGGACCAAGGGGGATCTTTCTTATTCGATAGCAGATCAACCATAACCATAGAATCCGTATAAATGATTGATAAAGGAATAGAATGCAGATTGGCTAGGCGCGGGCCATCCAAAAGAGCTCTTCCTTCAGCAATCATATTTGCGCCATTACCATTAAAATAAGAGAAACTCAGCAAAACTTGACCATAGGGATTTCGGATGTAGCCACCACCTCCAGCCGGCCCTGGATTGCCTTTACCAGCCCCATCAATATTTAGAGAGTAGTTAACAGAAGGGGGATTCCATCTAATAATAACAATTGTCGGCCGTTTAATGTTAACATCAATTCCAAATTCATGAATCAATTTCCAGTAATCATGACTAATGCCATGTCTGAAATGGGAATGCTGCACAATTTGTTTAATCTCCAAAAGAATGTTATCAGCCATCCTTAAAATATTGGAAGAGCCACCTTCATACCTGACCAAGCATTGATATTTCCAAGTCTCCCAAGATATCAAAATAACCACCAGAAGAGCTATAAAGCCTTTAGGAGAAGTAATATGAATTTCTGAAATGAATTGTTCTAGCCACAGGAGAAAATTTGCTGAATCTGGTTTAGAATCAGCTAAGAGGGATCCAAACTTATTCCAAAGAAAAACAGCAGGATCACTATTTAGGAATAAATGATCTTCATCTTCTTTATTTTTAGAGAATTGACAACAGGAGCAGCAAGATGCCATATGTACACCACTTGATTGCACTCTACTGTCAATTGGGACAGCCTGCTGTATGAGCTTCCAGCAGAATAAAGCAGCCCTCAGAGGAAATTTGGTGTTCAATAGCTTGCTGAAACCTGAGTTGCCCTGCTGTATTATTTGCCCCTTTACAAATCTATAAGTAGATTTGATACTGAATTTTCCAGAATTAGATAAAGACCAGATGGGTATATCCCTGCCATTCTGTAAAATAATGTTCTGAAGGTCCCACCGGGTCTGTTGATCAGTAATATCACTCCAAGCATTATGGTGAGCATCTGTTAATATAGCCCTTGCAGAGTAATCCTCAAAAGTAGATTGAAAAGGAGCCTGGGCAGATAAAGCTTTCTCTTTATACCAAGTATCTTTGAAGAAGTTAATAGATGAACCATCTTTAATGATCATCCGAAGACCAGTAAGAAGAATAGTTTTAGCTTTTACAAAATCTCTGGTTCTAATCCCAGCTGGATATGGAGAGGTGCAATCAGAAATATGGCAACCTTGCAAATATTTACACCTAACAAACTGAGCCCAAAGAGAATCACTGAACAGTGAAAGCCACAGGAGTTTAACTTGGCAGCAAATCTGAATATCAGTAATACTTCTAGTACCCATACCTCCACTAGCAATAGGATTACAAATTTTGTCCCATGATACCCAATGCTTCCTATGTTGAGTATCGACCCCTTGCCAAAAAAAGTTAGCACACAATTTGCCAATCTGTCTCCGTATGGTGCAAGGAATTGAAACAGCACTAGCTGAATATATTGCCAATGATGACAGCACAGAACGAATAAGGACAACTCTGCCAGCCTGAGATAAGAGTTTACTCTGCCATCCTGCTAGTCTGAAGTTAATTTTATCAAGGAGATATTTGAAATGAGTAACCTTGGTTTTTCCTTTGAACAAAGGAATACCCAAGTAAGTGATGGTGTTAGTCCTGTGCTGGTACCCAGAAAGTTGCTTTAATTTGTTAATAGATGAGACTGGCATATTTTTTCCCACAATAAAATAGCTTTTAGAAGCGTTTATTCTCTGTCCAGAAGACATTTCATATCTTCCAAGAAAAGACAATAGCTGCTTAACTGATGGAATGCTACCATTCAGAAAAATGATTGAGTCATCAGCATATAGAATGTGAGATAATAGGGGAGAACCTCGTGGCAAATGATAATAATTGCATTTTCCAGAAGAGAATAAGAAACTCAGCCCTCTGCTCAAGACTTCCTCTGCTAAAATGAACAAGGCAGGGGCTAAAGGATCTCCTTGTCGGACCCCTCTAGATGATTTGAAATAGCCATGAATCTGTCCATTAAAAGATATAGAGAACCAACAATTCATCAAGAGTTGAGCAATGAGGGACAGAAACTTGTTAGAAAAACCGAATTTTCTCATTGTATGAAGAATAAAATCCCATTCAATGCGGTCATAGGTTTTGGCCATGTCAAGTTTAATGAGCATATTGTGCCCTCTAACCGGTCTGTCTAACTCCATAAAAAGCTCCCTGGCCAGAAGGAAATTGTCTGTTATCAGTCTGCCACTGATAAACCCACTTTGCTCACTTGATATTATCATGGGGAGTATATGCCTCAGCCGATCACTCAATATTTTAGACACAATTTTATATGTAAAGTTGCATAAACTTATTGGCCTGAAATCTGCAAATGAGGAAGGATTCTTGACTTTTGGGATCAGGCAAATAATAGTGGAAGTGACTCCCTGCGGGAGACCCCACCCTTGAAAAAAGCTTTGAACAGCCTTAATCACATCCAAGCAAACAACATCCCAACAAAAGGTGAAAAATCCTCCTGTGAATCCATCTGGACCTGGAGAGTTGTTACCTGACAGGGAGAAGACTACTGTCTTAATCTCATCAGCAGAAGGGACTAAACATAATGAGGAATTCTGATCATCAGTAATTAGAGAAGGAATAACAGAGAATAAATTTTCTTCTAGGCTGTGTTCCTCAGAAGTAAGCAAAGACTTGAAGTAATCAACTGCCCCAGCAAGTAAGGAGGCTTGGTCATCCACCCAGGTATTATTCACCTTAAGTTTTTGAATGAAATTCCTCTGTTGTTTGATTTTAGTATAATGATGAAAAAATTGTGTATTTCTGTCTCCAGACTGCATCCACTGAACTCTGGATTTTTGATACCAAAAGATCTCCTCCCTAGCCAATATCATCTTCATGTCTGCATTTGCTTTATTGAGTGTGGCTCTGTTCTCAGCAGTGGGATTTTCATCATAACAAGCTTTGGCTCTTTCAACAGAATGAGTAATATCTTCTTTGACCTTGTGTATGTTGCCAAAAATATCTTTATTCCAGCTTTTAAGATGAAACTTTATATTTTTCAATTTATTTTGAAGGGCATGAAAAGGATGAACATCAGGCTGAGTGACTTTATTCCACTGAACTTTGACAAAATCAAGAAATTCAGAATGGGTGTGCCACATATGTTGATAGATAAACCTCCCCAGGGTTAAACTGACAGAGCTTGTCGAAATCAAAAGGGGAGCATGATCAGAAGGGCCCCTGGATAAGTGTTTAACTGACAAACTAACTCCTTTTTCCAACCAAGAGGAGTTGTAGAGAATCCTATCCAGCCGAGCTCTGATGTGAGTGGAACCTAACTGATTATTTGACCAAGTGAAATTAGAGCCTGAATAACCAGCATCAACAAGACCAACAGCTGAAAGGAAACCTTGAAAATCAGACATAGCAACCACTGAGGGGAGATTACCTCCAATTTTCTCTTCAGGAGATAAGACACAATTGAAATCACCTCCTATTATCCATGGGATAGAGACCCCTTGACTAAAAGCCATTAAAGAGTCAAACATTTCTCTACGAAGATCACTACTACACGAAGCATATATAGCTGTACACAACAAAAAAGTGGAGCCTTCTTCCTGAATGCCCACAGTCAGATACTGAGGATGCAGCTGCACAATTTGTAAATTTAAACTGGGATTGTAAAAAAGCCAGATTTTAGAAGAATCATCATTGTTGCCAATCACATACTGCAATTTGATTTTTCTGGCTACTCCCTGGGCACGTTTAAAATTGATGCAAGGTTCAGATATTGCAGCCAAGTTAACATCATGAGCTCTAATTAGCTGAGCAAGACTCCGGACAGCGGCCTTATTGCCAATTCCTCTGACATTCCACACCAAAGCTGATTTAATCATTACTAAAAGAAGGGAAAGAGTGAGCAGTCAATACCTTGGCTTTGGCCCTTGTCAATCGGGCATCACTAAATAAGACTCCATGCAGAACAGAATCAGAATTAGCTTTCAGGAATAAATTCTTTGAACAATCGCTGAGTTGATATACCATTTTGACATTCTCAGCAGCTGATAATTTTGAAACCACATCAGCATTGGCAGCCTTAAGAGTTATCTGATCCATAGCTGAATTTACAAGACTACGATCCGGATTAGTCCCCTGCATCTTTCCTGAAGTCTGATGGATTGAAGGCAGCTCCTTAGAATATGAAATTTCCTCAATACAAGGGAGGAAGGCAGGATTTGAAATTATAGGAGCTCTGCAACATTCCCTAGGCTTAGAACCATTAATTTCATCTTCTTCCAAGGAACCAGAAGAAGTAGAGGGCAAAACATTGTGTGATCCTTCTATTCCAGAGGGGAGTCCATCAACTTTCTTAACTTGAATATTCACAGTCTCCAAATCTATATCCTCAGCAACCTGATTCAGGATTGAGAATCTATTTGCATCTGTAGCTGGAATATCTTCAATTATAACCTTCTTCGGCTTATAAGCTTGCCGTAAATTCCTTTGTTCTTCATGGATTTCTGTAATTTTTTTTTACCTTTATTCTTTTTGCATACCTTTTCCGAATGACCAATTTTATGGCAAAATGAACATAACTGAGGAACTCTATGGTAGCCAATCGGCTGCCAGAATCCTCCATTGCCAATACCAATCCATATCCTTTCTCTCCTCTGTTTGTCTAGGTTAAGTTCTATACAGACCAAAGCCTCTGAGGTATTCGTCATCGCAGCTGTGGTTTCATGAATTCGAAGCACCTGGCCAATATTACCAGCTATAGAACGCAACATATCTTCATGGTAGAAATTTACAGGAAGCTCCGGAAAACCAATCCAGATAGGAATAATAAGCGGATCAGACATAAAATCAAAATCCTGCTGCCATTTGAAGAATCTGAACATAAAACCTTTTATGAAAAAACTTTTCTGTAAAAGAACCCTCAAGTAGTCAGTCTCGTTTCCCAAACGAATTAATAGATGTCTAGGGTTCATACGACTGATGATCGGCTCGGCATTCAGATGAAGATGTTGAACTAAACAGGCCTTAACTTCAGGAATCGAAGGACGACCATATGAACATTTAGCAATTATAGCATACTGGAGATGATCACAAGATACCTGAATGTCATCCTGCGAGAAAAACACAGCCGGTTCTCCCTGGTCTGTGAACGCTGGAAGGTTCACCGGAATGCGACGACGAGGATTTTGACGAGATTCCAGGAGAGACTGAGTGTAAGACTTCCGAGGAAAATTAGAAGCATCTTCTGCTGAAGGTTCGATTCCAAATCCTGGGTGTTGTACCTCCCCCGCCACACCTGCCATGCCCGGCGGGGAGGGAGCTTTGTAAGGCAAAAGGAAAAATGAAGCGGGAAACACTCAGAGCTTCTCTCACTAGAAACGAAGAGAGAGAATTTTCCCCCACGAACTCAAAGCTAAAAACTCACTCAGAGCGTGAAGCTCAAAAATCTAAAAGTCCCCAATGAAACTAGGCATGGCAAGAGTGGCAGTACGGTTTCCCCGCGGGACGTTATGAGCCTAGTCGTATGCGTGCCTAGAGCGGATGTAGGTTCGATGACGGACACAAAGTCCCGGCGCAATAAACCAAATTCTTTGAAACGGGGTGTCATGAGAAGAACTCAAGCCCTAAAAACCCCTATACCTATCGCCAGCTTTTCTATTAAATCCTGTTTTATTTTTCAAGGAATGGATCCTACCCCGGGTATGGCCTCGGTAGAGGCACCGTTAAGCGAAATTGGTCCCGGCCATGGGTGGTCCTTTATAGCGCACGTTGAGCCCGGGAGACCCCTAGTGAGATAGGAGGTTCCCCGTCATCAGGTCTAAGTTGGTTTCAAAACTAAAAAAATTCAAATATTTTAAAAACTTAAAAAAAATCAAATATTTCAAAAACTTAAAAAAAATCAAATATTTCAAAAACTCAAAAAATCAAATATTTCAAAAACTAAAAAAAATCAAATATTTCAAAACTAAAAAAAACAAAAAAAATCAAATATTTCAAAGCTTAAAAAATCAAATATTTCAAAGCTAAAAAAATCAAATATTTCAAAGCTCAAAAAAATCAAATATTTCGAAACTCAAAAAAATCAAATATTTAAAAAAAACTCAAAAATCAAATATTTCAAAATCTAAAAAAATCATATATTTCAAAACCCAAAAAAGTCAATTATTTCAAGGTTTTCATGATTTGCATTCATTTCCATTTTGTCATTTGCCTATTCAATAAGGCTTACCCCCTTGACCAAAAATCAAGAACTGGTCATGTCCTAACTTGCTACAGACAAGGGGTTAAGCCTAAAATAGATTTAATCTGTCTTCTTTATTATTGTGTGTGCAGGGGCAGGTTGAAACTCAAGGTTCAGCACTTCAATCTTTGAACGGCCATTTGTCAACCGTTCTATTCATTTCAGCGGCCTTGGTCAGACCGTCTAACCATTTACACGGTTTTATTTAGACCGTTCCAGTCTCAAGCTCCTCCAAATATCCACGGTCTCCGTCAGACCGTTCCACTTTGTGAACGGTGGATTCGCGACCGCTCAATCAGGCTCACGGTTAATCCCTGGGCCGCTCAACTCCACTGTAAATCTGATGCACGGCTCCAAGAGAGCCGTCCTAATCTCTGAGCGGTCTATGTGTGACCGTGTAAACGCTGAAGTCATATCCCAACTCATCCAAGGTAAAGCCCAAACTCAAACCAAGCAAATCATCAACCTTATTCATTCATATATCAAACTCTCTAAGCATAAGTCTCTACATCAATATCCTCATGAAATGAAAAGAGAAATCACTCAGTCCTCCGCTGGGCATCCCCGCGGGGACGTATCTCCCTCAGCGCTCTAACATAAGCCTAGCGCGTCGCCGAAATCTCTGCAACCTCTGCTGGAAGGGTAAGCACCCTGCTCACCTCCCACATGATCAGGGCACTCCTGACTGCCTGCTCATCCTCCTCTGTACCGATCCTCCTCGCCTGGAGTGCGGGAAGGTGGGGTAGTGCTGGTAGAACGGTCCTGGGTAGTCCAACCTGTAGGTAGCACCGGTGCGGGCTGTACATCGCCAGTGCAGTGTCGCTCACAAGCCTCAGATCCAAGCCTGGCCTCCTAGGCACTCTCACAGTGGTGTCGCGGAGGCAGTCTGGACGCATCACCAACCAATCCAGGGGCAACCTGTTGATGTGCAGTCGCCACTCGTCCCTAGTCTTCTTCGCTACTGTCCTGCACTCTACCAGCGGAGAGAATCCGAATGCGCCACCTATGAAGAAGAGGGGGTGGCTCCCGAAGATCCGACTGGCAGAGGTAATGATAACTTTATATTTTCACAAGATTTCCATATATACTTGGGAGAATATTCTAAGTAAATTGTTGATTATGTGTGAAAATGTTCACAAAAATAGATTTTTTATTAACACTTGAGCTTTCATGAAAATTGATAAATATTTGGGAGTAATTCATAATGAGTGCATATAGGTGAATAAGATTTGCATTTGATTAATATGTTGTGTTAACAACATTATATATAACATATGCATTCTTTTAAATGGCAGGTTGTTGGTGTAACACATGCATGATGGTCATGTTAGCTACAAATGGGTTGGATGAGGCACATAAGAGCATCTTGTGCATGGCAAGGCAATATGCATTACAAGACTTTTGGCTTAAATGCATGAATCACGCATGGTGGTTGTGGGCATCACGTGGATATACCGTGAGTTACATGAGGCAACAAGCTAATGTGCCGATCACGTGCATGCTTAGGTGTTGCAATAGCATTATAATATCCAACCCCACCGCGTGAATAGCAGCAGACGTGGCCGCTCGATGCATGGCCATGTTAGGTGCTTAAGCATTATTCCCTCAACGAAGAATGCGGCTTCAACAACGGTGCATGGGGTTCTCACTGGGTGTGGTTGCTACCGTGGCGGACCCTTCAGCAGGATACGGAAACGGTGGCAGCACGTTGCATGGTTTCACCAGAAGATGCAGTATATAGCGATGGGCATTTGTGTCTCCCTGAATGCAGCGAGGATATCGGCAGTAGCTTTGTGAGAGGATAAACACGGCAAATGCTCACGTGAGATGGAGAAGATATCGGAGGTAGTTCGCTAGCTTCAAAGTGCGGCGTTTGCATCCGGAGAAGACGGCAGGCGACGTTCGCGGTAGCGTGAACGGTGGGCGGTTCGCTCATGGCGCGAGAGGCATTTACAGTAGCGTCGTACCGGCGGAGGATAAGATAGTGGCGTTGAAGGCGGAGGAGGTTCCGCGGTGTTCTTGGCGTTACTTATCTCCCTATAAAAGGGATCCACAAAGACGTTGCCAGGGGGGCTTTGTTTTTGGTTTTTCTCTTTAGGTTTTAGATTGGGTTGCTGGCCTTCTTCAGTAGTTTTCTCTCTGTTAGCTTTTATGTGTCGTGAGTTTCTTTGGCGTGGCGTGGCAGCTGTGTTCCCGGTACCGCAACAGGCAACACCGAGGCGTCCGTGACGTGGGGAGGTGAAGACAGGTGGCACCGGCGAGCTACCTGCTACACGGCGACGAGACGAAGAGAAGAGGCGGGCGGAGGCCCTTCCATGCTGCACATTCTCTACTTTTGTTCATTGTTATTTTGATATCGCCCATTTCAGTTTATTTCCTTATCTGTTGTAGCATTTTCTTTATAGTTTAATTTAATTAGTTCATCATGGTTGTCTTAGATTAGATGAATACGTTGTAAGAATGTTTCTTCATTAATAGAAGTGTTTCGCTTATTCATCATCATCCCTCTTTCTACTCTTTAAGCATAGTGTGTTTGATATCTTCTTTGCATTTGTTTAATTTAATTGGTGTTTAGTTTCTTAAGTTTATCCTCCTAGACTTGTTAATTTTAATTTGTCAACTTTTATTTTAAGGTCCATTTGCTCATGAATTTTTAATTATAAAAATACAAGATTTTCTACCTTAAAAATCAAAATTTCCTTGTGGAATCGACTCGGTCTCACCACTTGACTATTTTATTTTAATTAATTTGTGGGCCGATAATTTTTGGCGCCGTTGCCGGGGAAGTTTATGATTTTTAGATTGTTAATCTTGTGTTTTTGTATATAAATTGACACTAATAATTTCTCTTTTTCTTATTTTTGCAGGAAAATCAAAAAAAAAGAGGTAAAATTTTTGTCATTTATTAAAAAAAATGAGGGAACACTTTTCAAGTAAGTACTCATACTTTCCGTCCTTCATTTGAGTTTATTTTCTCCATTTTCGTATCTTGTGGTTAGATAGGTTCATAAAAAATAAAAAAATAAAAAAAATTTCACTTGGACTTTAATAAAAATCTTCATCTCAAGACTAGCAACCACATTTCCATATTTTAGGACATGCATCATATAAGTTAGAATTATTTCCTGTTATTTAATTTTGTTAAATGCATTACTGAAGATTACGGGGGCAAGGTGAGTTCTATTATCTTTTTCTTAATCACATGACATGCATAATTGCATAGAACCCCTTGTTTGAATTTGTGGTGTTCTATTTCATTTTAAACTATCTTAAGGGCAAAACCCATAATCACATAAGGTGGGGATTTCATCACGCTTCCTTGGCCCACAAACCACTACTCCGCATTTTGCATTTCCCAAGCCTAATAAAATCCAGTAGACATTGGCCCTAGAGTTCACATTGAGATTTAGGTCCACTCAGGCCCATTATCAATTTGAAAACTAGTGTCTAGGAAAGAGGTCCAATGGAAAACGCCTTAAGTGGGATTATGGTTTATTAATTAGGACCCTACATAAGTAGGGGGAGCCTCCCACAACCCCACCTCCTTCCTGGCTAGTGGACAAATTTGGTAGCGGACTTGGGCTGGATTTACGTTGATTTGTGAGAAAGCTAACATTGATCCCACTTAGTGGTTGGACCCTAAAAGAAATTGTGCTTGTATCACTACCTAAAGGCTGGTGTCTAGGCAAGGGGTTAAAAGGCTACGCCTAAGTGGATTCGTGGTTCATTAATTAGAAGCTTGCGAAAGCAAGGGGAACCTCCCACGATCCTGCCTCTTACCTGGCCAACTTGAAGGTTGGTGTGTGCAAGATTGCAATTGAACTTTGGGGAATTCTCACTATTTGTGCTTTTAAGTCCAAGGAGCCCTAAGTCTTGTAGGTTAATTTGTTGAACAAGTGTTTGCAAAATTTAAAAAATAATAATAATAATAATAATAATTTTAATTTCTTGGGGTTCATGCAAGGTAGAAGATCCCAACTTCGACATTTAATTTAACCTATCCAAGAAATTGAGAGAGTGATCCACCAATCCTAAAATCCCATTCAACAAATGGCTAATCAAGGTGAGTTATGAAGGAATACTTCATTCCTTCTAGCTATCAACCTTCCACATGTATCCATCTTCCGGAAGTGCCAGCGGCCCAATATGAGATAAAATCTAGCACTATCCAAATGCTCCCTTCATTCCATGGGCTTACAAATGAAGACCCATATAAACACCTAGATGAATTCTTGGAGATATGTTCCATTGTGAAAATTCAGAATTTCACAGATGATGCCCTAAAGTTGACTCTTTTCCCATTCTCCCTGAAAGATATAGCTAAGTATTGGTTAGGGACCTTAGGAAAACCCATCCGATCATGGGAGGAAATGCAAAAGGAATTTTTGAAAAAGTTTTATCCTATAGGTCGGACCAATACGATGAGAAGAGCCATTACGGGTTTTGCTCAAACTCCCGAGGAATTGATCCATGAGTCTTGGGAGAGAATGAAGGAGTTGTTGAGAAAATGCCCACATCATGGGCTATCAAAATGGCAAATTGTGCAAGCTTTCTATGAGGGATTGACTGAACCCTATAGACAAATGGTTGATGCTTCTTGTGGAGGTTCTTTTATGAGTAAAAGTGAAGAAGAAGCTTATGCTCTCTTTGAAATGTTGAGTGAGAACTCCATCAATCATGCTTCTCTTTCTTCATATGAAAGGTCAGTAGGGCCATCTAGGAAAGCTGGGATGTTTGAGATAAAAGATAAGGGAGAATTCGAGCCTAGATTAGATGTGAATGCCTTGGCTCAAAAACTGGAGAAAGTTGACCTGTTAACGCAACAAGGTGGCGAGCTCATTAAATTAAATAAACAAACTTTCAATGCCCAATCACAACCATCTTTTCACTCTCGCCAAGGTCAAGTCCATGAAGTTTGTGTGCTATGTGAGAGCCCAGCCCATCAGGTGGATGAATGTCCCGCGGCGGCTCAATTACCCCCTGCTATTCAAGAACAAGTCTATGTAGCCCAAGGACTCTCAAAACCCAACAATGACCCATTTTCAAACACATATAATCTGGGTTGGAGAAATCACCCGAACTTCTCTTGGAAATCTCAACAGACCAAAAACTATCAACCCAAGCCCCAATCTCAAGCCCATTTTCAAAATCAAACTTTTCACAAGGGCCTATTGTCACAACAATTATCAAGTCATTCTCAACCTCCTTACGGCCAATCATCTTATGGACAACCTTCATTTGTTCAGCCCGCATATGGGCAATCTTCATATCCTCTACCAGTCTACCAACCACCTACCTTACCTCCGCCAGTGGCCCAAAACAATGATAGAATCAATCAATTGCAAAAGCTCATTTTGGCCCAAAATCAATCTTTCCAAGCCCAAATGGCGGACATGAAAGCCCAGATTGGCCAACTCTTGGAAACCAATGTGAGGAGAGATCTGGGTCAACTTCCAAGCCAACCCATGCCTAATCCTCGAAATTATCCTCCAGGTTTTCAACAGCAGCCCCTCCCACCTGCTCCTCAAGGGCAATTTCAACAAGGCCCAAATCCTCCAAAGGGCCCCCAATTTGAGAATGCCAAGGCCATCTCAGCCTTAAGAAGTGGTAAAACTTTGTCAGATCCTTATCAGACTCATGAATCCAATCAAGCTTCATCCAGTCAAGCCCAAGAAGAAGAAGAATCCATTTCCATCCCCATAGTGGAGAGTGAGGGAGTCAATAAAGAAAAAGGAAAGACAGGAATTGATGAATCACCTGAAACATACCAGCCCAAGATTCCCTTCCCCACTGCCTTGGAAGCCAGAAAAGAAAAGAAAAAGAAAAATATTCAAGCTCAAAATGAAGAATTGATGAAGTTGTTCAAACAAGTCCATATCAACATTCCTCTTCTAGATGCAATTCAACATGTTCCTACGTATGACAAATTTCTCAAAGAAATGTGCACTCAAAAGAGGGAACCAAAGACAAATCCGAAAAGAATTATGTTGTCTAAAGATGTAAGTGCTATCTTACTAAACCAACTCCCTCAGAAGATGAAGGATCCTGGTGCCCCACTCATATCTTGTGTCATTGGTGGTGTTACCTTTGAAAAGGCTTTATTGGATTTGGGAGCAAGTGTGAATCTTCTTCTGACATCTGTGTACCAAAAGTTTGGGATGGGAGAACTAAAATCAACCCATGTCATTCTCCAATTGGCTGATCGATCTATTAGAACACCTAGGGGGTTGGTAGAAGATGTCCTTGTCAAGATAGACACATGCTATTTTCCTGTTGACTTCTTAATCCTTGACATGGATTCTAAGGCAGACTTGGCCCAAAGCCCAATTATATTAGGCCGACCATTCTTAGCCACGGCCAATGCCAACATCAACTGTAAGTCTGGGCTTATGGATATCTCTTTTGGAGATCAAAAGATAACGCTCAATGTCTTCAAAGCCTCTAAACACATGAGGGAAGAGGAAGATTGTTATACCATTGATGTGATAGATGAGATGGTAGAGATCGACCCTCCCTTGACCCAACGTGAAAATTTTGACAAGGGTGAAGACAAAGAGCCCATTTCAGAGGTCTATGCTCTTGAACCCACCACACCTTGGCCCACTAAGCTTGAACATTTGCCTGATATGAAACATGCACCCTCACTTCCCTCCATCAAAGCCCCACCACAGCTAGACTTAAAGCCCTTGCCGGATTCTCTAAAGTATGACTTCTTAGGGCCTGAGATGACTTTACCTGTCATTATAGCATCTGATTTGACATCCACTCAGGAGGACCAATTGATTGATGTCCTAAAAAGTCATAAGGAAGCCATAGGTTGGTCTGTGGTTGATCTTAAGGGAATATGTCCATCGGTGTGCATGCATCACATTTATTTGGAGGATAATGCAAAGCCGACTAGGGAGATGCAAAGAAGATTGAACCCTCACATGAAAGAAGTGGTTAAGAAAGAGGTGGTTAAGTGGCTTGATGCGGGAATCATATATCCAATTTCTGATAGTCAATGGGTAAGTCCAACTCAAGTAGTGCCTAAGAAAGCTGGGCTCACTATGGTGAGCAATGACAAAGGAGAGTTGGTACCCACTAGATTACCCACAGGGTGGAGGGTATGCATAGACTATAGAAAATTGAATGCTGCCACTAAGAAAGACCATTTTCCTCTACCTTTCATTGACCAAATCTTAGAGAAATTAGCTGGCCAAAGATACTTCTATTTTTTGGATGGTTATTCAGGATATAACCAAGTGGCCATTTACCCAAGGGATCAAGAAAAGACCACATTCACATGTCCTTATGGGACATTTGCATTTAGGAGAATACCCTTTGGGTTGTGTAATTCTCCAGCCACTTTTCAGAGATGCATGATGGCCATTTTCTCAGATATGGTGGGGAACTTCTTAGAAATTTTTATGGATGATTTCTCAGTTTTTGGAGATTCTTTTGAAGCATGCCTGGATAATCTTACAAGGATTCTTGAGAGATGCATAGAAAAGAGGTTGATTCTGAGCTGGGAGAAGAGTCATTTTATGGTGAAAGAGGGCATAGTGTTGGGCCACATAGTTTCTCATCGGGGTATAGAGGTTGATAAAACCAAAATTGACCTCATTTCCAATCTTCCTCCACCCATATCAGTTAAGCAAATTCGATCTTTCCTTGGCCATGCCGGCTTCTATCGCCGGTTTATCCAAAAATTTTCTCAAATTGCCCGACCTTTAACCCTCCTCCTAGCCAAAGATATCCCTTTCCATCTTGATGAACCATGTTTAGAGGCTTTCAATGTTTTGAAGGAGGCTTTGACCAAAGCTCCAATTCTTCAGCCACCTGATTGGTCTCTACCTTTCGAGATCATGTGCGATGCATCCGATTTTGCTATAGGTGCAGTTTTGGGGCAGAGGATTAATAAGCGCCCCGTGGTGATTTACTATGCTAGCCGCACACTTGGTGCTGCTCAACTGAATTACACCACCACGGAAAAGGAACTCTTGGCTGTGGTGTTTGCACTTGAAAAATTCAGATCATACCTATTAGGGTCCAAGCTCATCATCTACTCTGATCACTCAGCTTTGAGATACTTAATGTCTAAGAAAGAAGCATAGCCCCATTTGATTAGATGGATCTTACTCCTGCAAGAATTTGACATTGAAATTCGGGATAAAAAAGGGTCTGAGAATGTAGTGGCTGATCATCTTTCCAGGATTCCTGTACAAGAGAATGAGCCCATGAGAGACTATTTTCCGGATGAACAACTCTTGTCCATTAACCACATCAAATCTCCTTGGTATGCTGATATTGTTAATTATCTGGCAGTTGGATTGACCCCTGAAGGTTGGTCTAAGAATGAGAAGGATAGATTCTTTGCTCAGATAAGACATTACTTTTGGGAGGACCCAGAATTGTTCCGTATCTGTGCTGATAATGTCATTCGAAGGTGTGTTCCTGAAAATGAGCATCAAAGTATTCTCACCTTCTGCCATACTCTAGCTTGTGGGGGACATTTTTCTGGAAAGAAACTGCTGCGAAAGTCCTCCAGAGTGGTTTTTATTGGCCCACTCTCTTTAGAGATGCCCATGCTTTTAGTCAATCCTGCCCAAAGTGTCAAACTATGGGGAATATCTCTGGAGAGACATGATGCCCTTAATCCCATTCTTGTGGTAGAAATTTTTGATGTATGGGGAATTGATTTCATGGGACCATTCCCACCATCTTATGGGCATGAGTATATTCTAGTGGCTGTTGATTATGTTTCAAAATGGATTGAAGCTATAGCAACTAGAACCAATGACCACAAAGTGGTCATCAAATTTGTGCAAAAGAACATTTTCTCTAGGTTTGGATTCCCTAGGGCCATAATTAGTGATGGAGGTAGTCACTTCACCAACTACCAATTCAAAAGCTTGCTGAAAAAGTATGGGATCACCCATAAAGTGGCCACACCATATCATCCCCAAACGAGTGGGTAGGTGGAAGTTTCTAACCGAGAAATCAAAAATATTTTGCAAAAGACTGTGAGGACTGATAGGAAGGACTGGGCTGAGAGATTGGAGGATGCATTATGGGCCTACAGAACGGCCTATAAGACCCCCATTGGAATGTCACCTTTTACATTGATCTATGGAAAAGTCTGCCACCTTCCAGTGGAGCTGGAACACAAGGCTTATTGGGCGATTAAGCAATTCAATTTGGATTTGGCCCAAGTAGGAACACACAGGGCCTTGCAACTAAGTGAGCTAGATGAGCTTCGTAAGGAATCTTATGAGAATTCCAGAATTTATAAGGCTAGGATGAAAGATTTCCATGACAGACACATTGCAAGGAAAAGATTCGAACCTAATCAAAAAGTCTGGTTATTCAACTCCAAATTGAAACTTTTTCCTGGAAAGCTCAGATCTAGATGGGATGGGCCATACATTGTGGTTAATTCATTTCCCCATGGTGCTGTCGAAATCTGTGACCCTAAAAGTGGCAGTACATTCAAAGTCAATGGGCAAAGACTCAAACCCTTCATTGAAGGTATCTCAAATGAAATGATTGTGGAGGAAATTGAATTGTCTAATACAAATTGAACTCTCTGGTGTCTGGCTGAAGACATTAAACTTAGCGCTCTTTGGGAGGCAACCCAATTCTTTCTATTTTTTCTTAAATAAATAAATAAATAAATGACGATGATTGATTTTCTTTTTAGGAGCATGGAGTATGGAGCAGCATGTCTCTACCAACAACACTTCTTTCTCAGGTTGTATCTATCCTTCCCACCACTTGTCATGGTTTCATTTAAGTTCTGTATCTTGTCATGCCATTGAGGACAATGACACTTAAGTTGGGGGGTAGCTCAAGCTTAATTTTTCATCAAAATGTTGTAATCTTTCATGACACCCCTAACAAATGCTTCAGGGTCATTTTTCATGATAAGAAACTTGTCAAAATGATAAGGCTTAGAATATCTACTTGTGACAGCAGTGAGTTAAGGGGTGAATTAGTTGGTTATGTTTTTAGCATCTTCCTTAGAATACACTCAGATTTTTGAGCTCGCACACATTTGCAAACTAATGAGAATAGTGGGTATTAAACATAAGGATGATGAGATTTTTGCTTAATACTTAGGCGATGATTGACAATTTTTGCTTAATACTTAGGCGATGATTGACAATTCTACCTAGTCATTGAAGATCAATCATGAGAAAAAAGCTACCTATCTAGAAATAAGTGCAAAGCACTAAAAGAAAAATATATATATATGAAAAATAAATAAATAAATAAATCATGGAAAATGCTCCTGATCTTAGTAACGGGGCCTGCTTCTCCTAAGACAAGAGTTGAGGTTCGCGTCAAACGGTGAAGGAATGTGTAGCACCATGAAAGAAAAAAAAATGATGATGATCAGGCAGAGTGAAGCTACCTATAATTCGAGAGTCTGATTTGCAATAGGTAGAATTGGAAATCATCGTTAAGTAATAGATAGAAGGCTCATGCATCCAACTGTCTGATGTCCACTAATCAAATTAGAACACACGTACACACAGAGATACAAAAATTATGAGTGCAACATGATGAAGTGTCTAAATACAAGAATTGACGAAACTTATTCCTGACATTTATTGCTTGAACTTGCAGTATTCTATAGTTCAAATCATGATGCTCATATTCTTGTCATGAAATGTGATTTATGAACTCTTGTTAATACTAAATTTATAATTATTTGCATTGCTAAGGGGCTAGCAATAAGCAAGTTGGGGGGTGTGATAACTTTATATTTTCACAAGATTTCCATATATACGTGGGAGAATATTCTAAGTAAATTGTTGATTATGTGTGAAAATGTTCACAAAAATAGATTTTTTATTAACACTTGAGCTTTCATGAAAATTGATAAATATTTGGGAGTAATTCATAATGAGTGCATATAGGTGAATAAGATTTGCATTTGATTAATATGTTGTGTTAACAACATTATATATAACATATGCATTCTTTTAAATGGCAGGTTGTTGGTGTAACACATGCATGATGGTCATGTTAGCTACAAATGGGTTGGATGAGGCACATAAGAGCATCATGTGCATGGCAAGGCAATATGCATTAAAAGACTTTTGGCTTAAATGCATGAATCACGCATGGTGGTTGTGGGCATCACGTAGATATACCGTGAGTTACATGAGGCAGCAAGCTAATGTGCCGATCACGTGAATGCTTAGGTGTTGCAATAGCATTATAATATCCAACCCCACCGCGTGAATAGCAGCAGACGTGGCCGCTCGATGCATGGCCATGTTAGGTGCTTAAGCATTATTCCCTCAACGAAGAGTGCAGCTTCAACAGCGGTGCATGGGGTTCTCACTGGGTGTGGTTGCTACCATGGCAGACCCTTCAGCAGGATACGGAAACGGTGGCCGCTCGTTGCATGGTTTCACCATAAGATGCAGTATATAGCGATGGGCATTTGTGTCTCCCTGAATGCAGCGAGGATATCGGCAGTAGCTTTTGAGAGGATAAACACGGCAAATGCTCACGTGAGATGGAGAAGATATCGGAGGTAGTTCGCTAGCTTCAAAGTGCGGCGTTTGCATCCGGAGAAGATGACAGGCGACGTTCGCAGTAGCGTGAACGGTGGGCGGTTCGCTCATGGCCCGAGAGGCATTTGCAGTAGCGTCGTACCGGCGGAGGATAAGATAGTGGCGTTGAAGGCGGAGGAGGTTCCGCGGTGTTCTTGGCGTTACTTATCTCCCTATAAAAGGGATCCGCAAAGACATTGCCAGGGGGGCTTTGTTTTTGGTTTTTCTCTTTGGGTTTTAGATTGGGTTGCTGGCCTTCTTCAGCAGTTTTCTCTCTATTATCTTTTGTGTGTCGCGAGTTTCCTTGGCGTGGCGTGGCAGTTGTGTTCCCGGTACCGCAGCAGGCAACACCGAGGCGTCTGTGACGTGGAGAGGTGAAGACAGGTAGCACCGGCGAGCTACCTGCTACACGGCGACGAGACGAAGAGAAGAGGCGTGCGGAGGCCCTTCCATGCTGCACATTCTCTACTTTTGTTCACTATTATTTTGATATCGCCCATTTCAGTTTATTTCCTTATCTGTTGTAGCATTTTTTTTATAGTTTAATTTAATTAGTTCATCATGGTTGTCTTAGATTAGATGAATACGTTTTTAGAATGTTCCTTCATTAATAGAAGTGTTTTGCTTATTCATCATCATCCCTCTTTCTACTCTTTAAGCATAGTGTGTTTGATATCTTCTTTGCATTTGTTTAATTTAATTGGTGTTTAGTTTCTTAAGTTTATCCTCCTAGACTTGTTCATTTTAATTTGTCAACTTTTATTTTAAGGTCCATTTGCTCATGAATTTTTAATTATAAAAATACAAGATTTTCTACCTTAAAAATCAAAATTTCCCTGTGGAATCGACTGGGTCTCACCACTTGACTATTTTCTTTTAATTAATTTGTGGGCAAATAATTAATTTTGGTAGTGGATGTATTAACGGCATGCATTTTTAACTATCAGGTAACATCCTCCTTATAAATGAATTTCATCCTGACACCCATCCAACACTCTAAAAGTATCATGGAACCAAAGAGAGGACCTCCTAGAGCTGCTGAGGTAAGGCCCTCGTATAAGTAGGCAAGGACGGCCTGGGAGATAGAAAGACCCTGCCACAGGCCGCTGATGGTACTAAGAAGGGGAGTCTCTAGCACATGGTCAGCAGAAGGGAACAGGATGGCCCCGCACAAGCAAATGGACGTGGCCTTAGCTATGGCCTCATCCCACCCACACATGTTCCTGCAATGTTCAACTACCCACTGGCTAAGGGGAAGAAGGTGGATATGGCGTGGGTTTATGAAGGTATGGATATCCTTGCTATCCAGTATGAACCCTCCCAAGATGAGCCTAGGGTCTATAGGGGCCACGGTATGACACACTAGGTCTTCCTCACCCACCTGGGACCTAGGAAGAGAGAAGTAGATCTCTGCCTCCTCTAGTAGGATGGTGGCCTCAAAGGTTAGAAACATGAATGTATGGGTCTGAGGGTGCCAGATCTCTACCAAGGCTGAAATGCTATGCCAATCAAGGGAAAGCTTCGGGTAGTTCTGACCTAGTACTAAGAGTGGGTGTAGGTGCCAGGATCTCAAGATGGATGTCACTCCTAGGGGCAACGCACGGACCATGGGAGCCATCCACTTTAGAGTGGAATAACGCCTGGAGCCAGGAAGAAGCTGGGAAAAGAGAGGGAGAAAGAGAGGAAGAATGTGTAAGTAAATAAATGATTTTATTTTGAATATAATCATGCTAATGCACCTCTCTCAAAGGGCTTGAGCTAAGACGATGAGGGATTGAGATCAGTCGTTGGAGCACTTCCCGCTCCTTCCTGGTCGGCTTTAGCCCTTCATAAGTTGCCCCCTCCATAGAACTCCCCTCAAAGGACCTCTTCATGGCGATTTGATGAAGATTTGCAAAGGTTTGAGGCTTAGAAAGAGGGGTTTGGTGTGAAGTACGAATTTAGAACCCCTTTCTACTTATAGGGCTTAGATAGAGGCCTAAACCCACTAGAAGTGAGTTAGGATAGGCCTAGATCGAGTTGGGATAAAGTTGGGGTTGAGTTAGGACGTCTATCTTCGGGTTGGGACTCTCCAAGAGAGTCCCGGTTTGGGCTCTCAGGTCGTAACATTGAGCGGTCTATCGATAGAGCGCCCTATCTGGTGGGCGGTCAGATGCCGACTGTTTAGAAGCTTTTACACCGTTCGAATCCTGAAGGTAGAGTGGTCTAGAATCAACCGCTCCATTTGTTACGCAGTCAGAAGGGAACAGTCCTATTCTATGAGTGGCTAATAGTAAACCGTTTTATCATTTGGGCCGAGAGGCTTTGAACGGTCTAGGAGAAGCCCGTGTGGCAGTTTGAGCGGTCCCTTTTCAACCGTTTGGATGTCTGAAGCCCTGCTTTAACCTGTTCTCACTTGTATCACTCGCGATGTGGCCTCGTCTCTCTTTCTCACTCATTTGGTGTCCCTCAGTTTGGCGTCTCTCTTTCTCACTCAGTTTGGTGTCTCTCTCTCACTCAGTTTGGTGTCTCTCTCTCACTCAGTTTGGCATTTCTCTCACTCATTTGGCATCCCTCTCTCACTCATTGGCGTCTCTCTCTCACTCTGAGTCGGCGTCTCTCTCTCACTCTGTCGTGTCTCTCAGCTCCTCACCCGCTCACTCATACCGTCCCTCACTCGTGCACGTGTCTGTCTCACTCGTGTCGTAGTCGTAGTTAGTAGTCAGTGTCAGTCATTTGCATTCATTCATACATTCATACAGCCGCAAAATCAAAACAAAAAGCATGTCATATCACTATCATATCATGTCCACATGTACAAAAGTCAGGTCCCAAGTACAGAATCAAGCTTGCCCCTCTCCCTGGCCCCCGTCCCTGTCTCCGCCGCCCTCATGCCTCTTTGGGGGAGGCATCGCCTCGTTACCTCATTGCGACGTCGTCGGCGCCGCTCCTCGTCCTCGTTCCTCCGGTGGCTGGAGGAACCCGCAAAGTAACTCCTCACGGAGCCATGAGAACCGTGGCTGGCACTCGAGGTTGCTCGACTATGCTCCCGACTCATCTCCCTCATGCCCGCCACCATCCCCTCTAGCCTTGCCGCTTGAAGTCGGGCCTGCTCAGCCTCTGCTCGGTAGCGCTCCGCCTCCGTCCGAAGCCGCTCAGCCTCAGCGCGATACTGCTCCGCCTCTGCCGCCCGAGAGCGTAGTAGCTCTGTCTCCACTGTCCCTGCACGGGAACGCTCTTTCTCGGCAAAGAGGCACGAAGCCTCTGCCACGTCTGCTCGTAAGGTAGTAGCCTCGGCACGGAGGCGCTCTGCGTCCTCCTGCAGTCGGGCGGTCTTGCCTAGTGACACGGTCAGCTCGGTCGTCTGCATACACAGTTCATTATCAGTTCACAGCATTTCATAATCATAATGATGGGGACATCGCTTACCACTTCTCACTTCTCCACGGGACCGGATGATTGCCATTATGTTTAGCTTGATTTCCGAAGTCTAGCTATGTATTTTTTATCTTTCCTTGAGTCATTTTGATGTACTTATCTTTATTTTGAGTCATGGTCCTAAGTCGTCACAATATCTATCTAAGTATGTTAGGCTAGGAAGTCGTTTGGGCCCAATTAGATGGGCCTGGCCCATGGGCAACCTCTTCTTTCCTCAACCCCCTTGCTTATTTGCTTTTAGTAGTTTATCCAAGGACTTTTGTAAATGTTGGGATTCCTATAAATAGGACCCCAACTCCACTTGAGTTCAGTAATGAAGTATTAAGCAAAATTTGAGCCATTGAGTACATCTTCCCCTCTCTCTCTCTAGCTTCCTCACTCTCTCTCTCTCTCCCTCTCCCCCCCCAAGGGATTTTCGAAATCCACTCTCTCTCCTCCCTTTCCCACACCCTCTCACCTCCCAACCACCTCATTAATCCTCACCACTTCCCCACACCAACCCCATTAACTTCCCCTAGCCCCAAGGCAACCTCTCCTCTTCCCAAGCAAATCTTCCCCTTCCCCAAGCAGCCCTCTCATCTCCCAAGAGGGAATCACATCTCCCCAAGCCCCCTTTTCCCTTCCCCACACACCTCTTCCCATCCCCAACACTAGAAATTAATTCCCTTCTTAAACCCATTTTCAAATGTTCTCCCCTCTCTTCCCCCAACCAAATTCGTAACTCTTCTTCCACCCACTGCAAACACCCCTTTCCAGCCCTTATCCTCCCTCTCCCACACCTTGAAACACCCCCTCCTTGACCTCCTAACACCCAAGGGCCACTCCCATACCCATCCACCCCACAGGTCCCTCCATTACCACTCCCTATCCATACCCCTTGTTCCTTCCCCTTTCTCCCCATTTTCATTATCAGCCTGCAGGTGACAGACCAGGTTGCGGCTTGCAGAAGCTTCCCCAGGGTCACACGGTTTCTTCCTGGACCGTGGCCTACATCGACGGAAAGGTCTGCGACACCCCTCCGCAGGCGAGGTGGAATCGTCCGGTTTCGACTTCGTGGCCGACCGGGAGGGCGATTCTCCCCCAACTGGTCCAGTCATCCCCTGCAGAGAACCTGAGCTCGGTGGGAAGCTGCTTCACGACCAACGGTGGGGGAATCAGGCTGAAGTATCTTCTTCAAAGTTCTTCCTCCCCCTGTCTACTTCCAGGATCAGAAGGCGGAACTTAATTCGGCGTCCGAGAGCCAGAGTTGCAAACGTTCTTCCTCAGTCGCACGGATCTGTCTCCTGCAGTCGGCAGCGACCAGTACCTACTCTTCAGGGCACACCAACCGCCCACGGCCTTTGATTGCAACCCCGTTGACTCCTTCTGAAAGCCACCTCAACCACGGAGACGACGCCACTGGTTTCGTGTCATTTGGAGCTCGGGAGTGCCCGTGACAGCGTCTGCAACCTGCTGCTACAGAACCTGGACCACGCGGTGCAGCCTCTGCAGAGAATCAGAACCAGCTTGCAAGCTCTGCCACGGCGAACCACAGCGGAATCAGGCTGAGGTTTCTTCTTCAAAGATCTTCCTCCCCCTGTCCCCGACCAGGAGCAAGAAGCGGAAGTTCGTTCAGCATCCGGCACCTCGAGTTCTGATTTTCTTTCTCAGCTCGCGCAAAGCTGCCTTCCCCTGCCTGCTACGACCTGCCAGCACTCAGAGGCGTCCCCCGGGTCACCCTGACCTCCGACGACCTCCCCGTCAGTTTTTCTGAGAAGAAGGCTTAACCCCGGTTCCAGGACTTCAAACGGATCGAGAATCAGAGTTCGGGAACCCCAGGTACAGCCCCTGCTACTCACTGCATCAATTCTGAAGCTGCCAAGTACAGATCCCTGCGTCCTGTTCAACCCTCCACCGCGACCGACAAACGACGGCAGACGAATTTGCTAAAAATCAGAGAGGCCCCCGTTCCTGTTACGAAGCCACCCCATCAAGTTTCGTCACCTGAAGAATTCTGTAGGAGGAGCTACGACCGCAACAGCGACCGCCTGTCCTCTTGCACAGCAATTGAGTGGATACCCGACGGCTTCCGTACCATCTCCTTTCGGCAAATTTCCCCGCCCGCCTGGCCGGCTTAGCGCCCCTCCCTGCGAGGAGGTAGTGTTTGATGTATATTAAACTCCCCAACCCCTAGTCCAACCCTCCTATGTGAGGTGTAGTTCTTGTAACTCGCAGCTCAAGCTACACCGGCACAGTGTGCGGGATCACACTTCCCCGCTCGCCCACGTCTCCGAACGGGGTTGGTTTCTTCAAACCAGCCGGGTAAGCTCTGAACTTTGCTCCTGCCATGTTAGTGCTTGTTCATTTAATATCCGAAGATATCGCTCCGTTGTGCATGTGAGTGAGTGCTCGTCCCCGACCCCACCTTCAAAGGTGTGGTCACCGTGGTCAAAGTGAGTGAGAGTGACCTAGTGCCCCAATTGGCACCGGCCAGCCCCAAAGGTGTGGGCCACATACCCTCGGGAGGGCAACCCTAGCCCTGCTGGCACTCTACCAGCAAGGGTCTTGATCCATCACCTCTTTCTAGCATCATATAGTCACCCGGGGCTCGCGTGTGTGCGACGGTGTTTCGGTCCCGATTTATCATCTTAATTGCTGTGTGTTTGTGAATGCGGATTAGATCTTAAGTTGTTTTGTTTGCTTGCTGCCTACCCCATATTGGTGTCACATCAAATTGGTATCAGAGCAAGTTCTAGACTTGTCTCTACTAAGTCTTGTCCTAGGGCAATTGCATTCATCACCCGATCATCATGCATACCCCTCGTTGGTCACATGGTCCGATTGACCCCCTCCACATGGACTACATTGTAGATGAGGACCTTCATTTTGATGGAAATCCTCATGCCTATCTTAGGTGGGAGAATACCATGGAAAGGGACTTTGAAAGTACTTGGGTATATGGATCCGAGAGAGTCCGCAGGGCCAAGGCACGACTTCGGGGTCTAGCTAAGAAAATGTGGGAACACAAAGAGAGATTCAGAAGGGTTTGGGGGCAGGAGCCCATTTACTCATGGGATGACATGAAGAGGGAACTTAGAAAGGTCTATGCTCCCCGACATTCTCTTACCCACCCGAGAAGCCCTCCCACAAACCCGTTCCCGCCCAGTCCACCTAAACCCTCCACTAGGAACAAAACCCCACCACCCAAAGGACCCCAAGACTCATTAGAAGAACTAAGGATTGAGATTAAGAATATCTTCACCTCCCATAGGGTCCAAACTCCACCACCCCAAATAATTCCAACTTGCACCACTCCATCGCCAAAAGGCCTTCCCATTTCCTTAGAGAGCAAGACCCCTACACCACAAAGGGATGAGATTGAGGTTGAGGAATATGAGGCCTCCCCCGAATGGGAAGAAGAATATGAATCACAAAACCATGGGTTAGGCCAAGAAGTTCCCATCCCAAGAGGAGAAAGCATCATGGCTCACTCCACCCACACCATTCCAACCCATGTGGACCCCATGTCCACTTCCCCTAGGCCCATGATGGCCACCACCCTCCCTCCCAAAACTGATCAACCCAGTCCGTCTCAACCCATCCATCTTCCACTACCAACCCCTATCCAACCCCAACCTAGGCCTCCACTTCTCCCCTTACCGACCCCAAACCAAGTTCCCCTTTACCTCCCACCCCGGGGGTACCACACACCTACCCTCATCACTCCACCTTCAAAGGACCATCCCACCTCCTTGGGAGAGGAACCCATGACTCCCACACCCGACATCATAGTGGTGGACACCCTAGAACCGCTCCACACCTTGGAGGAAACCCTTGCCCAAACCAAGGGAAGAACTTCACCTTTTACACCACCCTCTCTAAATAGGAGTGAACTCGTCATAAGTGAGCCCCTGGCTAAATGGCTAGAGGAAAGTCCGGTTCACCCTATCCTGCCCCATGTCAACCCTCCCATGGAACAACACCTCCCCATACTACCCTTCTCCACCTATCACACTACCATCCAATCCTCTTACCAAGTGGAAACTCTAGGAGACCTCCTAAAAGGCCTCGCATGGCAAGTAGAGTTGACGGCTATGTTGAACCCTATGGTCGACCAACCCATGAGCCTTGGTCTTCTACACCCATGTGTTGGGTCTTTCACTTCGGTCTGCACGGTTGGTTGCTACACCAGCGACCTCCTTCTCTTTCTTCCCACACCCGATGAGCCCGAGGCCATCCTTAAATTGGAGCTCCTCATTTCAGGGAGAAAACCCAATCATCCTTTCAAGGCTAACCCACCCACCAACAACTTTTGCCCAAAAATCTCAATAGAGGTGAATGACCCCCACCCACATGTGGACCTTGAGTTTCTAAGTGACCCATACCATGACACATTCGATCCCTTCCTATACCCACCCACCATACCCAACACCATCATTTTCCTACCACAACCTACCATTTTAAGCCAAGACTACCTCTCCCAAGACCATGAGGACCAAGAGTTCTCTCCCCTAGATGACCCATTCCATCCCTCCCAATGGAAGCCAAAGAACCCATGTGACCTAGTCTCATTACCCACCCCCACCCACCTTTTCCTACCCTCACACACCATGACAAACCTAACCCACCCATTCCAAAACTTAGCCCACACCATAGGAGCCATGACCAAGGGTGACATCCACCTAGGAAGTGCGGAATCTACCCATCCCAAGATGTCCACTTTCTGGGACCCCTTTGATCCCCATGAGTGGAAACCCCCAAATCTCACAGATAGGACCATCTTGATAGGAATCCATGTGTCACAATCTTTTACATCATGTGGTCAGGCTAGTCACCTCATTTGTGTCACTCACGCGCTAGGACTGATGCATGATAGGTTCACATCTGGGTGTCTAGGCCCCCCCTTTGCAGTCAACCATGTTAGGGATCACTCACAAGTCAGAACCCCATTTGAATATCCAGGACCCCCGGCATCGAACACTCCTTTACATGATAGTCTCATCTATGGATGTCCCGGTCCTCCTAGGTCCATCAGAGTCTACATAACACCATTACATGATATGTCCCTATTTGGTTGTCCAGGACCCCCTTTATCCACTAGTGAACCAACATCCACAAGGTTGCAGGAGGAAATCCGCAAACGCATTAACAAAAGCAATGAGGTTTATAAAAAGACGGCCGATTCCCACCGCCGCCGCCAGGAGTTTCACGTAGGTGATTATGTGATGGTAAGAACTGAGAGGCTTTCCCCTGGGAATGTCTCTAAGCTGAGGTCGCGTGGATCAGGCCCCTTCCAGGTCCTAAAGAGGATTGGCACGAATGCTTACGTGTTGTACCTCCCCGAGTAAGTCTCACATTCAATGTGGCTGACTTGGTGCCATATAGGGGTCCCACGGTGACACCTAGTGAGAATGTTGAGCCTGTTCTACTTCTTGAGAGAGCCACTACCCATAAGAGAGTTCCACCCACCCAGAGGGGCCAACGTGAGCAATTGGAGCGGATATTAAATGAACAGGTTACTGCCGTCTGGAGCAAAGGGATGGGCACTACCTTGCTTGGTGGAAAGGACCAGCTACCTTTGGTGGACTTGAGAGCAACCTCGCTATGGCTTCCTCCACATACGATGGATTTTTACTCGACAGAGTCGAGTTCTCTGCAGCCCGGGAGTATGATGGGGACATCGCTTACCACTTCTCACTTCTCCACGGGACCGGATGATTGCCATTATGTTTAGCTTGATTTCCGAAGTCTAGCTATGTATTTTTTATCTTTCCTTGAGTCATTTTGATGTACTTATCTTTATTTTGAGTCATGGTCCTAAGTCGTCACAATATCTATCTAAGTATGTTAGGCTAGGAAGTCGTTTGGGCCCAATTAGATGGGCCTGGCCCATGGGCAACCTCTTCTTTCCTCAACCCCCTTGCTTATTTGCTTTTAGTAGTTTATCCAAGGACTTTTGTAAATGTTGGGATTCCTATAAATAGGACCCCAACTCCACTTGAGTTCAGTAATGAAGTATTAAGCAAAATTTGAGCCATTGAGTGCATCTTCCCCTCTCTCTCTCTAGCTTCCTCACTCTCTCTCTCTCTCCCTCTCCCCCCCCAAGGGATTTTCGAAATCCACTCTCTCTCCTCCCTTTCCCACACCCTCTCACCTCCCAACCACCTCATTAATCCTCACCACTTCCCCACACCAACCCCATTAACTTCCCCTAGCCCCAAGGCAACCTCTCCTCTTCCCAAGCAAATCTTCCCCTTCCCCAAGCAGCCCTCTCATCTCCCAAGAGGGAATCACATCTCCCCAAGCCCCCTTTTCCCTTCCCCACACACCTCTTCCCATCCCCAACACTAGAAATTAATTCCCTTCTTAAACCCATTTTCAAATGTTCTCCCCTCTCTTCCCCCAACCAAATTCGTAACTCTTCTTCCACCCACTGCAAACACCCCCTTCCAGCCCTTATCCTCCCTCTCCCACACCTTGAAACACCCCCTCCTTGACCTCCTAACACCCAAGGGCCACTCCCATACCCATCCACCCCACAGGTCCCTCCATTACCACTCCCTATCCATACCCCTTGTTCCTTCCCCTTTCTCCCCATTTTCATTATCAGCCTGCAGGTGACAGACCAGGTTGCGGCTTGCAGAAGCTTCCCCAGGGTCACACGGTTTCTTCCTGGAGCGTGGCCTACATCGACGGAAAGGTCTGCGACACCCCTCCGCAGGCGAGGTGGAATCGTCCGGTTTCGACTTCGTGGCCGACCGGGAGGGCGATTCTCCCCCAACTGGTCCAGTCATCCCCTGCAGAGAACCTGAGCTCGGTGGGAAGCTGCTTCACGACCAACGGTGGAGGAATCAGGCTGAAGTATCTTCTTCAAAGTTCTTCCTCCCCCTGTCTACTTCCAGGAGCAGAAGGCGGAACTTAATTCGGCATCCGAGAGCCAGAGTTGCAAACGTTCTTCCTCAGTCGCACGGATCTGTCTCCTGCAGTCGGCAGCGACCAGTACCTACTCTTCAGGGCACACCAACCGCCCACGGCCTTTGATTGCAACCCCGTTGACTCCTTCTGAAAGCCACCTCAACCACGGAGACGACGCCACTGGTTTCGTGTCATTTGGAGCTCGGGAGTGCCCGTGACAGCGTCTGCAACCTGCTGCTACAGAACCTGGACAACGCGGTGCAGCCTCTGCAGAGAATCAGAACCAGCTTGCAAGCTCTGCCACGGCGAACCACAGCGGAATCAGGCTGAGGTTTCTTCTTCAAAGATCTTCCTCCCCCTGTCCCCGACCAGGAGCAAGAAGCGGAAGTTCGTTCGGCATCCGGCACCTCGAGTTCTGATTTTCTTTCTCAGCTCGCGCAAAGCTGCCTTCCCCTGCCTGCTACGACCTGCCAGCACTCAGAGGCGTCCCCCGGGTCACCCTGACCTCCGGCGACCTCCCCGTCAGTTTTTCTGAGAAGAAGGCTTAACCCCGGTTCCAGGACTTCAAACGGATCGAGAATCAGAGTTCGGGAACCCCAGGTACAGCCCCTGCTACTCACTGCATCAATTCTGAAGCTGCCAAGTACAGATCCCTGCGTCCTGTTCAACCCTCCACCGCGACCGACAAACGACGGCAGACGAATTTGCTAAAAATCAGAGAGGCCCCCGTTCCTGTTACGAAGCCACCCCATCAAGTTTCGTCACCTGAAGAATTCTGTAGGAGGAGCTACGACCGCAACAGCGACCGCCTGTCCTCTTGCACAGCAATTGAGTGGATACCCGACGGCTTCCGTACCATCTCCTTTCGGCAAATTTCCCCGCCCGCCTGGCCGGCTTAGCGCCCCTCCCTGCGAGGAGGTAGTGTTTGATGTATATTAAACTCCCCAACCCCTAGTCCAACCCTCCTATGTGAGGTGTAGTTCTTGTAACTCGCAGCTCAAGCTACACCGGCACAGTGTGCGGGATCACACTTCCCCGCTCGCCCACGTCTCCGAACGGGGTTGGTTTCTTCAAACCAGCCGGGTAAGCTCTGAACTTTGCTCCTGCCATGTTAGTGCTTGTTCATTTAATATCCGAAGATATCGCTCCGTTGTGCATGTGAGTGAGTGCTCGTCCCCGACCCCACCTTCAAAGGTGTGGTCACCGTGGTCAAAGTGAGTGAGAGTGACCTAGTGCCCCAATTGGCACCGGCCAGCCCCAAAGGTGTGGGCCACATACCCTCGGGAGGGCAACCCTAGCCCTGCTGGCACTCTACCAGCAAGGGTCTTGATCCATCACCTCTTTCTAGCATCATATAGTCACCCGGGGCTCGCGTGTGTGCGACGGTGTTTCGGTCCCGATTTATCATCTTAATTGCTGTGTGTTTGTGAATGCGGATTAGATCTTAAGTTGTTTTGTTTGCTTGCTGCCTACCCCATATTGGTGTCACATCACATAAGCATAAGCATAAAAAGGAAAGTGCAGTAGTCACGTACCCTCTCGACGAGTGTGGCCTCTGCTGCCTCGGCCCGGGCCACCATCCATGTGAACTCAGCATCCTGCTTGGCTCGGTCCGTGGGAGTCTGAGCGGAGGAAGAAGGAGCGTCTGGCCCCTGGCGCTGGGTCCCCTCGACGCGCTACATCTAAAACTCCAGGTCAGTCACATGCATAATCATAACCATTTGCATAATGTAAAGAGTTTAGGGTTTAGAAAACTCACTAGTAGGGCCAGGGCCTGGCGGGCCTCGTCACGCTCACGGATCCTCGCATGAAGGAGCCCCTGCAGCTCCGCGATCCATCCCTCAGGGTCGATCTACATTTAGAAAGTTCAAACATCAGTACACAGGCATATAGAAAGGCATTAAGGGTTAGAAGTCGTACCGGTCGGCGGGCACCGTGGAACACCTGGTCTCGGTAGTGCCTGGCGTACGCTGTGTAGTACGTCGCGTCACTTTCTGCCCGGGCAGTCACCACTCGCCCACGTGCTGCCCAATCTTAAATCTGCTCCACAGCTTTCTCTCTCCAGTCTACCACCGTCGCTGCTCCCCGCGGGTGTCGACTGACGCGTGCTCCGGGCACCGGGAAATCCACCGCTGGCTGTGGTACGCCGGTCGTCCTCATCACCAGTCTGTAGTGTAGTGGCTTCACCACGTTCATGCAGTGCAACCACACGTCACGGCCTGAGAAGGCAAGGGCCCCTACTACCCAGGGCTGACCCTCGTGCCCCTCTCCTGTGTAAGGAGTCCACCGCACCTATCAAGATAGAGAGTCGCATCAGCATCATAATCATATAGAATTGCATTTAATTGAAGGGTTTAAGTTTAGAAACGTACCGAGGTGTATAGTAGAGTGTCCAAGTCATCCTGAAGCTTACGGACCTATCGTCGGAGACCTCCACTCTCCCGAGGTGCGGTCCACCTCCTAGCAATGGGTACCCGGTCTGGGTGGGTCTCCTCACCTCGCCCAAGCCCGCGTAGGTACACATAGGCCCACACCTACATTGCATCCACCAAGAGTTAGCACATAACAGTTGTAGGAGTCCTGTAGCTAAAAGGCATAGTAAGAGTCAGAGTCGTACCTGGAGTAGAGGAAAGAAGCCCCCAAGTATCGTCCGTCGGGACGTGGAACTCAGGGTGTCGAAGAGGAAGGCGAGGATGGCAGCTCGCCACGCGTAATCACCCACACGGCCAAGGTCCTGAAGCAGCAGCAAGAAACGACAGCTGATGATGTCCCCTCACGTCGCGAACAGCAGTCGGCCAAACAACAAAGTCAGGAATCGCCGCAGTACTCTGTCTGCCTCTGGTCCCGCCTCCGCTGCCACTCGTGGTCTGGCTCGCTCCACGAGTCTCTCGAGATGCTGCTCGGGCAGCTCTCTTGTCGCAATCCCAGCTCGTCGAAGCCCCAAGCTGTCCTGAAGCGCCGCGTGAGTCAGGGTAGTGGACTGCCACTCGGGGTGTAGCAAGCCCAATCCCAGAAGCTCTTGGGCCATCTCCCGGTAGTCGGGATAAGTGCTCCGACTAACCTGCGACCCATGCACACGTAGGCAAGTAAGTCGGGCCATGTCCTCAAGCGTGGGGACCATATGCCCCCACGGGAAAAGGAACATGTGACTCACTGGGTCCCAGCGGTCGTGTAGAGCGTAGAGTAGCGGTGTGTCAAACCGGCCACTCTGAGAATCCCATGACTCTCAGCCTCTCACACTGGAAGTTGGGCAGCGCGAGGTACACTGCCCGAACCTGCAGCCATGAGATCCGGGTCCTACGCTTTCCCTGCATACATTTAGGTTAATTTCATCTTAGTTTAGAATTTTGGAATTTAATTTAATAATTCACTCTCAACTTACTAAACGGTCCCTTATGGGCCATTTTCCTATCCAACGGTTGGCCCCCAACCACTTCAATAAGTCCCACGACTCACCTTAAGCCGTCTTGCTGTCTGATGTTTGCCCCAAGACGGACCACACTTGGCCATTCAGAAATCGCACGGTCCCCACCTGACCGTGTCCCTTCCCTTTTAAGTGGCTAAACGTTTGGGACTGCGCGGTCTGTCGACTGGCCATCTATGGTTCAGCGGTTTGATTTTAGCCGTTCTATTCCTAAGTGTTCCAAGCTTTGAGCGGACCAGATAAGTCCGTCCTGAGTTCCACGGTCTGTTTGAGACCACCCTGATTTCAATGTTTCATATTCTAAGCAGACAGACTTGGACCGCCCTGATGTTAGACAGTTTACATGGAACCGTTCTATGATGTCAGCTCATATCCTTTCAATGGCCACCCACGGGCCGTGTGTTCCTTGAGCGGTTCTATGAGAACCGCGTGGTTTTGTGAAGCGGTTACTGTTGAACCGCTCTTTCACCGTCGTCTCCAACAATGGGAAAGCTTCTCCCCACCTCCGTTTGTGGCCCAAATGGCCTTGCATGGTGTGTTTGAGGAGTCGTATGCCCCTATCCTTCCCTAGAACAAACATGCATACAACAAAAATGGAAATAGGAGGGGGTTTTAGGGCACCTACCTCGGGGTCCCATGGCCTCTTGGCCGGCCTATCTGTCGGTGCGTCCTCCCTAGTGTCCCCGTCCCCAGGCACGATCGCCCCCGGCTCTTCTCCGGCTTCTGGCGGTGGTGGGAGTGCATCTCCCTCGTCCGTGGACGTCACCGACACCTCCTCCGGCGGTGGTTCATCGGCTCTCACGGCCGCGGCAACGGTCACCGGCAGCGGTGCAAGCTCCTCTCTGGCCAGCTCAGGTCGCCTAGCTTGATGATTCTGTCTCATGGACGAAGGTCTGAGATGGGGAGATAGAGAGTGAGAGGAGGTTGAGAGAAGAGATGAGAGAGTGGGGGAGAGGTTGTGGAGGAAGGTGGCGTTCTCCCTGCTCCCACCATCGGTTACGGTGGGGAGGGAGGGAGATGAAAGGTTTTTTTTGTTGTTTAAACGTCACCAGTATTCCGCAGTCTATCGCCAGACCGTCCCTAATGTTGAGCGGTCCTCATCTGACCGTTTATATACCAATGGCACTTTGCATTGAGTGGCTAGAATTTGGCCGTTCATTGTATTGCACGGTCTAGATATGGGCCGCGTGGATTCGCATCCAGGTTTAAATGATGCATGATTAAGCGGTTCTAGGTGAGCCGTTCTGTGGTCTGAGCGGTCCATTTTAGGCCGTTCATGTGCTTGAATGTGGTTCTACCCCTTCTTGGTGATGCATTATGTGATTCACTGATAAATTTGATGATATATATTGTAAATTTTGCTCATGGTTATTCTTGCAGCATCACCCTTATTTGCCGTTTCACCTGCACAGGTAAGTCAGGTATGGCCTTCTATTCCTACATCCCTTATTTGCATTACTATATAGTATTATGTTATAATATCTCGAGAACCAGTTGGTTATCTACGTGTTCTAGGATCTGATGTTCCCATTTAACAAAAACGATGATGATCCAAGTTCACGCGTTTAATCTCCGGACATGCCGTTAGGTTGGGAAAGCCTGGGGAGGATGGTTCTATCATGCACGCTGTGGTTGCAGATAGTGTCTTGACTCTGATCCTCCCAGCTTAGCAATACTATTGTCGAGTATTTTATATTGTATCTTTCTTTGCATTTGTTTTAATGATTTATTTTATTTTAGCCCAGCATGCATCATACGCATCTTTTGAGCATTCATGACCCATGGTTTGCCTGCTAATATCCCGCCAGTGATGGTTAGCTATGTGCGTTCAATGTTGAGTAAGAAGAACAATTCCACTATGAGTTGGAAGGTTCTCTCAGGTCGACTCTCTCGATTTGGTTGATTAAGAGGTCCATGTCTGGAGTTTTACTCTGTTTCTTTACTTTTCGCTGCTTATTCTAGTCCCCTCATTGGTCCGCGGGATTGTGTCCCCCATGAGTTTGATCGTGTGTTTCCTTCTAGTTAGTTAGTCCCTCCAAATTGGTGTCACTTTTGGTCTAACTACTCCTTGTGGTTAATTCAGAGTTTTCCAAAACATTCCTGTAGCTCGATGGCAAAAATGGGTGTCTTTTACCTTAACGCCCGCTTTTCAGTCCGCTCCGCTTCGTTTCTGCTTCATCTTCATGTTCCATTTCGCTTTCGCTTCACCTCCGCTCGCTCCCCTGCAAAGAGGATGTTAAGGAGGGGCATCTATTGACACCCATTTTTTGTCGATAAGTTGAGACATTTCTCTTTCCGTCACTTGTTGATGCCTCAAGTTGTCCATTGCTTAGTAGGCTATTTTCAGGCCGCCTATTGGACCTATTTTATTGATACCTCCCTCCCTGGCTCGGTCCGCTTCAATTTAGGGCTTAATGGGCCTTGGTTTGGCTTGATTTATCACATTTCGTTAATAAAGTCATTGCGCAGCCAATCGCATGACCGTTCAGTAACTGAGCGGTTGAGGATTAACCGTTTATCTATTTATTGGATATTAAGGTGATTTTTCTGAATTTTCACCGACAAGCTTTTGAACGGTTCATATACAACCATCCAGATCCATGGAACGGTATGCTTATGACCGTCCAGATCCCAGAGTCCCAGATTCGTTGACTGTTCAGTTAATTATCTAATTATCTGATTTATTCTGATTTATCACCGAAAGGCATTGAGCGGCTAATCTCTGACCGTTCCATGAGCTGAGTGGTCCGTTAAGGACCGCCCAATTCATGAGAGTCCATTGGCATAAACTTCTGTCAGTTCGATGGATATTTGGATAATATTTCTCATTTATTTAATTTCCACTGACAGATTGGACGGTCTGGTGAACTGCCGTTCAATGGACTGGGCGGTCTATCGCGTGGCCGCGCAATGGTTCGATTGCTGAAAAACTAAGGTTTTTTCTCTCTCTATCCATTGTGTTATCCCTAACTTGTTCCAACCATTTCTCCGTGGTTTCTCAACCACATGAGGTGTCGTTTCAACTGGTTGGAAGATATTTGTATTATCTACGGATTTTCTTTTGATATCTCGAGCTAATATTCATTGGAAACCCTAATTTCGGGGCTGGCTTCTTAGGTTCTATAAATAGACCCTAAAGGCCGAGCTTTGAAAGGGGGGGAGATTTTTCTGGTCAACGACGAAGCTCTACCGGATTGTTGAGCGACCCGAGGTAGGGAGGGATGCCTTCTACGTCCGCATAGGCCTCCAGTTCAGGGAGTACACTATTTGTTTGAGTCATTAGTTCACTAGTCCCATCGTCTGTTTTCTCATTGCATGCATCGTTCTTCCTTCTTCCATCTGCTTTTCTTCATTCTCTCGTCACATTACACACATCCCCCTATGTTTTGGTGCCCCTAGGGGTTTAAAAACCTCCAGGTATCCCCCATTTCATTTGGTTATGTTCATTTCCTTCTCTTTCGGCATTTACTACGCATTTTAGTTCTAATATTGGGTTTTGTGTGTGTTCTACACTTTGTTTTCCAGGTCAGCAGCGTCCTAACACGAGGCCCACTCCTCCTGGCCGGCCGGGAAGGGTGGAGGTAGAGGTCCAACGTTTTGGAAGTTGGTGGTGCAGAGCAGTCTTCATTTGTCCGTTTGAGGAATAGGGCGGCTTATCATCGACCGTCCAGTTCTTTCCAGCAGTGGATATTGAACCGTTCTGTCATCCAGTTACTCTTCGTGCCGCGTTCGTCCCAGGGCTGCCGGGCGGTCAGTCGAGTGACCTCACATTTTTAGGGCGGTCCTTACAGAGCCGCGTATTGCTGCAGTGCTATTCTAGGCGAGTGCCTCCCCTTTCTTTCCGAGGTACAGTGTATCTACTTACATTCGACACCTTGGTGGCGATCACACACACACTATACATCCTTCCCCTTGCTATTTATATATTGTTCAGTTCTTTACATTAGTTAGTGAAGAAGGGATTGGGAGGATAATCAAAAGGGGAAAGAAGGAAAAATATGTCAACACCGGGGAGTTTGAATGACATGGTGAGGCATTACACCAAGTGCATGACTAGCGTGATGTCTACGACATAATCTCTTACTTGAATCTTCTTGACTTGGTAAATTCTTGCTTGTTGGCCAATTTTTCAGTTATGTTATGTTCATGATCTCGCACTTATGTTGCTTGTCTTATCATCATTTCATTTCGTTCTTTTCTTTTCGCACTGATAAATACAATTAATTGGTTAATTACTTAAACTTGCCTATTATTACCTACTAAGCATTCGCACACCCAGTTGTTTTCCCCCCTTTTTCAGGTAGCTCAGGTGAGGATTCGCAAACTGATGGGGATGGGCAAGAGTGATGGCTATGGAGCGAACCAGTTAGAAGCCGTGTGGAGCCAGTCATAGTTGTTTGTGTCTAGCTATGTTTTAGAATGTGTGTTCTGAAAGAGTTGTATTTACGAAGTTAGCAAATGTAATGATGTTATGTCGGAAGTATGTTTAAGAGGGTTTTTGTGATTGGAACATGGATCTTTTAAGTGTTATTTAGTTATGGAGTTATTTCTATTCATGGTGTTGTATTGATCTTTAGCTTTAGCATAGCATGTCCGTAAATCAACATATCATTAGTAATTGGTTCTACTGTCAGTCCCGATATTCCGCGTCGGGGCGTGACATTTAAGAAGGAACAATAGAAATCAACTGGCTCCCTTGGAGCAGGTTAACTTGCCTAGGCCCTAAGTCAGCTTCCTCACTGGCTCAATACAGAAAAGGCTTGGGTCAGCAGAATTCAGCACATCCGACAAATGTCAAAGGATGGAATAAAGACTTATGAAGGCTGCTCAATTAAGTCAGCAGATCAAAGGTGCTTGCTGAGAAATGCACCCCTCAAATGGTCCTGAATGTGCTCAGGACAAAGACAAATCATCAACTCACTGGCAACCTGTGTTGGCTCAATAGAAGAAACTCAACAAAGCCTGCGTCGATAAAATGAGCAGCTGCGTGGACGCATTCAAAGCCTTTCAGTCAACAATTGAAGAAGATTTCTGTCAGCACACAGCTGTTCGATGAAAGGCCACCAAGCTTAAGGCCACTGAAGTCATTTCAATCTATAGTTGATGTTATCAGCAAGATAATTACGGCTGCGTCGACCTACATATCATCACTGCGTCGACACACCTGGGCCTCATGCAGCAAATAGTAGCACATGAGTCCTGTAGAAGTCAGCAGAGCCAGTGGCAACATGCTAGCACAAGGCAGTGCAGTAGGAAAAGGTCACTCAAGCAATTCAACTGATGTGTGCGTCGACCCACACCCCCACTATGTCGACGCAATGCAAGCCAGTAGCAGCACATGCTCATAGCTGTGTAGGCCAGTAGATCTCCTGAAATTGCATGCACAAGTCTGTTGAGTTTTGGAAAACTCTGTCAACTCAGGTCCCATTTCAGTAGACCTGTTTATGATTACAAAGGCATTGATAAAGAAATGATAAAATACAAAAGGTCATTAATAAGAAAATGATAAAATATGGATAATAATGATAAATATGATAATAATAATGGTAATAATAATGGCATGCAACATGATAATGATAAAAATTGAATACAAAAAATCTCCCTTAAGAAATTAATTACATTTCATCCGGGGCTCCTCCCCCTTAGACCCTATGTGAAGGGGATATTAATGAGGCCTTTGCAGGTTATGCTTGGACCTTGGGGTCATCCCATCATGGCCATGGCCTGACCTTGCTATGGGCCAATAACCCACCACATCTAACATGTTTCTGTTGGGATCTAACCCCAAATATCAAGCTTGCCTTGCTCCTGGCAAATATTTGGCTCATAAATTGGGACTCTTATCCAAACATGAATTGGTCAAATAAATAACCAGCTTTGTTCAAATGTTTACCCCTCAATGGGGGATGTTTCATTGAAATTCAGAGTTTTCATTACTTCTCTTATCAATATCAATCTCAAGCCCGAGGGTCCCTTGTCCTGGCGTTTAATCATAGGTTTTCACCCCTCTGGGGAGATGTAATTAACGTCGTGACCTTTATGGCACGACGGGTTTCAGTCATGACCCGATACTCACATTATCTGATCAGTCAAACGGAGCGCACCAGCGGCCCTAGACCACCTCGGTCTTTGGAACCTGAATAAACTATCACTTTTGTGACTGTCACGCACATGCACTTAATAAACTGAATAAACTGAGAATAAAAGACTAATAAAAAATGAATGATAAAGAAAAAAGTGCGTTCACAAGTTTGGCACACCCGGTGGGATTAGGAGCCTCCTTTCATCTTCTCGGTAGGATTAGGGGCCCAACGGTCTCCTCCTAAAATTCAAACTCTCTTACTTTGAAATTGCAGGTTGCATCATAATAATTCAATGGCTATTTCCTTCGGACTGCTCGTCATTGCTGATCATGCCAGGTACGGCTATCTGGCCATGCCAACGAAGTTCGACGACTTCCCGCCAGTGGTGAGCTTCCCCAACTTTTTGGGTGTAGCCTTCGTCGGACTCCTGGATGTCTAGGAGATGGAGCCGATCGTTGCTATAGAGACGACCCCAACTGATATTGCTGCGGTGGGCTGCTATATCTACCATGTCCACTCTCGCGCTTCTCACGACAAAAACCACTCACCAGCTGCCAGGAGGGCGGCCAGAAAGAATGCCGATGTGTTCCAAGGCCGGCTGTCGACGTCGGGCAAGTCCATTCTAATCAGAGGCGTCCATGTATTTTTGAATAGCTAGCAGGCCAAGATTTCACCCGATAGGGTGATGGCAACTATCCCGGTGTGAAACTCATTTCAAGCACTGGCTCGAGACAGGACGAACTATATGAAGTCCGGATTAAGGGGAGTTTTGACCCCGAAGCCAACCAAGTTTAAACAAATGTGGGTACCCAAGCGGATGCGGGCCCCGACTATAGCACCACTAGAACATGTTCAAGCTGACGAGTTCGATAGAAAAGAAGAAGAAGAAGCAGAAAGAATTGAGGTGCCAGCACTGATGCCTCGCAGACCAGCCTTCCAAGCCTATGGCTGGTAGGCGAATGTTTATGCTTACAGCAGAAGATGCGGAAAGATGGCCAAACAACGGCGGCTCTTCTACAGGCCTGCGGCTCAAGACATGATGTCTCCATCAGCACTCTGCTCTATAGATGAGCAAGATGATATTACCTAGGCTATCCAAGGATATTTTCGGGGCCTCGAGAATACCCCTCAAGGGACGTAGCGACTCTTGTGAGCTTTGAGCACTGCAGAAAAAAAAGATCGGGGAGAATCAGTCGACCCGGAAGAAGTGGCAGATGAAGGGTCTATTTGCTATGGATCATCCCTCCAGGAAGAAGTTGCACCGAGGATTTCAGTATTTGACAGGCTAACCTTCCCTGGTCAGTCAGCTAGGAAGGTGATATGAAAGAACATGCAACTCCAGATATTCAGCTGTAACATGACTGGAGTGACCAGCTACTATGGGTCCTTACCTGAAGAACTTGAAGAGGTAACTAGGCTCACTTAAAGGTCAGGCCCCGTCACCAGAAGGAAGAACGCTATAGCCGATGCGGTGCAAGTCCTCGTCGGAGAAACAAGATTGAACATAGTCGCAATGGCTGCAAATGTGATTACCACTGAAGACGAGGGTGAAAGGCCTCCACTTGCTTCAGATGCCCCGTTAGAAGCGGAGCCAAGCTCCCAAACCCTCCGCCCACGATCCGTCAATGATGATGTTGCTCCTGAAGTACCAACAAGAGATCGAAATGTTGAAGAGACAACTGAAAGAGCTCAGCATGCATGGTTCAGCCTCGAAGCAGGTGGAAGCTCCCCCCGAAACATCACGGCAGAGTTCTGATGAGCTTGAGGGTACACCTTAGGTGACGGCTTCTCAGTCGCTACCCAACTCTGCTAGGGGCATGGCCCCGATGCTGCAACCGACTCTGCAACATCTTGGGATTGCCGCCACTATACTTAGGCAACGATGTTGGTGACACCTCAAATGCAGCATGCCCACTTCTATCCAGATTCGGTGAACCCGAAAATAGTGAGCAAGCTGATGGTGGAACATATAGTGGATATGAAACTGGAAGATCGAGGCGGTGATGACTATGCCTCATTCAATATATACAAGGTGTCGTATCCGGTCCACCATGCTGCCAAAAGATTACCTCTTGGCGTCAACAAGCCGCCAAAGTTTGACAAGTTCAATGGGCAGGGATCACCGAAAGAACATATAGCCTATTACATCAACGTGATGGATGATCTGGTGATCGACGAGTCCTACTTATTGAAATTCTTCAGGTCCTCGCTCACCGGACTCACTTTTGAGTGGTACTTAAACTTACAGGTCGGATCTATCAGCGATTGGCAAGATATGCAACAAAAATTTCGAGAAAGGTTTCACGTCATTGAGAGGGAGGTGGCTATGGTCGAATTATACGCATCCAGGTAGAAGAATGATGAAACAGCCCTAGAGTATATCAAAAGATGGCGGAATCTTAGTATGAGATGTGATAGCCACAAACTCGTCGTTGAAAAAGCCATGCCACAATTTAAAATTTACCGAACTCACTCACTTAAAAATATTGAAATTCAAGCAAAGTGGTGAATACGGGTCGATCCCACGAGGAAGAAATATTTTCAAAATAGCATGGATTAGAATTCTTATATTTGAGAAAATCCAAAGTTTGAGTGAGATTAAACTAATGAAAAATAAAATTACATAGAAACTAAGTAAAGAATATGAGAGGGTAAAAGAAGAGAAATTTGGAAAGAGAGGGAGAAAACTTAGAAGAACACAATTGCACAAAATCTAGAACTTATTGCTATGAAAGGTGACAAGTACAATGTATGTGAAAGTTAAAATTACAACTTGACTGAAAATAAAAGAGCGTAAGAAGAAATTGGAGCCAATAGGATGAAGAGTGCCGTCGTCTCTTTCCTGCTGAGCCTTGGAATTTCACCCCGTCGTGGAAGTAGACGCTGTCGAGAGGATCAAAGGAAGACGATCCACCAACGGGATGTGTTAAGAATATAGGAGAGAGGATAGAAGAGATAGATGAAAAGGAAGAGAAAGAGGACTTAAAAATCTATTGTGAAAACATGTGTGTGTGAGTGTGTTTTGAAAAGGGGATGAACAATGGAAAAAAAAGGGGGTTCGGTGGAGAGGCATAATAAAAACGTTGTGAAATTATATTGAAAACAGAGGGTGATTAAAAGAGAAATAACTTAAAATATAGAGAGAATTAGAAGAAGTGGAAGAAGAGAAAATGGGAGATCTGAGGAAGACGAAGAAGATTACTGAAGAGTGCAGAGTTTAAAAACGAGAGGAAGTGGGTGAAAAATAAGGAAGAACATACTCTATCTGCACGAATGAACAGTGAAAAAGACCCAAAACCTATACTCTGAAAAATTGAAAATAACTTGCAAACGAAGAGAAATTGGAAGAAGAGGAAGAAGAAGAAAATATCAATCTAAAGAAGACGGAGAACTTTTATGAAGAGTTCAGGATGAAAAGAGGAGTGGAAGAGGGAGAAAAGTTGAAAATAACGAAGTGTAGTAAAATCAGATGAACAGTAAAAATGAAGAACAGAGCTTTGAAAAATAGGAAATAACTTAAAAATGAGAAAGAACTAGAGGAAGAGGAAGAAGAGAAAGTTATAGAAGACTTAAAAATGAAGAACGTTGAAGAAGAAAGTAAGTTAAAAAGATGAACAAAAGTGCATGAAAATTGAGCTAGAAGTAAGGTGAATCTCCCTCCACGGTCAAACACAACGCCCTTTTATAGGGTTCAGAACCTTTCCACGATCGTGAGCTTCATGATCCAATCAAATCTGAGTTTGTAGCAGCAAGAATTGATCAAATTAGGTTTCCAGCCCGATTTAGAGTCCTCCTTTCCTCAAATTAAGCGTGGATAAGCTCAAATATGGAAGTAAACTTCAATCGAGAGACTCTGCTGACGTTTCTGGTTTCTTCTGAAATAGCGACTGAGCCACTGTCGCAAATTCCTGAACATCGCCTGTTCACACGGGCGCTGTTTCCTTCTGGCATCCAACCTCCAGCCGTAAATTCTTTATTTCCTTGTTTTGGTTTTTTTATTTTTCCCATAAAATCAGAAAATGGTGACTTTGCAGAAAGTCGCTAATTCCTTTTGACATGCACTAAATAGCGACCGAGTTTTTGGTCACGAATTCCAAACAGCTATCGAACATTGGTCGCTAATCCCTTCAAATAGCGACTGAACCTTGGTCGCTGATTCCAAATAGCGACCGAACATTGGTCGCTAATTCCTCCAAATGATTCCAAATAGCGACCGAACATTGGTCACTAATTCCTAAAAATTCACAAAATATAAAAATATTCAATATTCCTCGTCAAAAAATAAATTACAATAATTGTGCATTTTTCTAACTATTTCTCATAATATCATTTTGACTCAAAATTGATGATAAAATTATGCAAACTTAGAAAAATGGTGAGAATGAGAGTTTGGCCTTATTAATGCACAATTATGCTTATTAAATGCTCAAAAATGATGAATGTGATGCAAATTATAATATAAAATATAATACTTATCACACCCCCAACTTACTCATTACTAGTCCCTTAGTAAATGTAAATAAATTAAAATTTAAGACCAACAAGAATTTACGAAGTTCACACTTTAATATCTAGCTCTTCTTTTACAGAACCAACCAAAGATTATGAATTCGGAATCATTAATACACACTAGTCTTATGAAGGAAATTTAGGAACATGATCAAGAATATAAATCAAAGCTCAATAGCACTTGTGCATGCATAATACTAAATCCATAGCTTAGATAATTACACCCCCCATTTGCTATTCCAAACAAGTGCCTTTCAACCCTGCACTTCTTAGATCAGAGCATTAAGGATACTAACTTTTGTCTGCCTTATTTCTTTGTACCCTGGGGATCTTTTTATTTATTTTTCTACACACATGATGATGCACTACCCTTTACTATTTAACATGAACCTCGACTCTTGCTTTAGGAGAAGCATGCCCAGTTACCCAGATCAAGGTTCCCTTTTTTATTTTACGTGAACTTTAACACATCATAGGTGAAGTAGGCCCGGTTACTAAGAATCGGGACATTTTTCATGGTGTTCTTCTTTTTTTTTTTCGTAGTGCCTTTGCACTTATTGGATAGATAATTTGGAAGAAAACTTTGTAGAAAGATCTCTTCTTTAGGAAGTGCAGAATATCAAACAACATACCCAAAATAGCAGAAGGCTTATCCTGCTTGTTTCATTAGTGTGCACCGTGATTTGCATTCTTTCTAAAGTGCACATGAACTTTAAAGAGATTCTTAAATCAGTCTTCTATGGCTAGATCGAGTAAATTTTTCTTCATCCTTCTCTCTAGCCTTTTCTATTCCAGAATCACTTTCAATAAAAGCATGAATTAATAAAACTCATTTGGGGATTTCATCTTTTTTCAATTTCATGTGACAATGATATGCAGGACCTTATGGAAAATACTCCTACCAGGTTGTAATAGATACAATGAAATTTGAATTTTCTCTCCCCCCCAACTTAAATGACATTATCCTCAATAGCATATAGAGTTGAAAGAACAGAACAATGCAACAATGAAGATTGTTTAGTAGGAAAGAGACAACCTGGTATGCGGGGCAAACCCTCCTTTGTTGATATTGGTGACGGCTTCCGCACCTGGGCTCGAACCTGACGACTAAAACACACTAAAATAAAAGTATTAAATAACAAAAACCCTGGGTTGCCTCCCAGAAGCGCTAAGTTTTATGTCTTCAGCCAGACGCATGTAAAGAAGGTGCTCCATTAGGTTATAACCAACAAGTTGAGTTAAGAATGAGCCACATGGTTATCTTATCTGCCTTTAATTTCTAGTATTTGTGCCACGAGAAGACAAGATTTTTCATGTACGTGCATGGGTTGAAAGTACGTGGTTTCGTACATTATTGAGTTGAACATTAGAAGTATATGTGAACCAATTTTCTTCCTTAGGGAGCATATGCAAATCAATGGCCATTAACCTAGTAAGATCTGGGTGGAACAAAGAGCCCAATATCTACCCACGTGACTACCCATTTATGGGCTACTTTCTCCATGGCAGCTTGTTCATATGCCGGTGACTTTTGAATGAGATTGACATTACTTAAACTATGATGCATGCCTACCGGTGAACTAATATCTGTCAAATCTGCCACACTCCCCTTAATGATAGCCTCTGGTGCATTAAGAGCACTAATCAACTGTTCCTCCTGATGGGGAGTCAAATCAAAGGTGAATATAGCTGGCATATCCCTCTCAGGTCCTAGAATGTAATACTGCATAGGCTTAATTTTCAGGGGAATCAAATTGGCAGGAAGTATGAGCCCAGAATCAGGGGTCAGATCAAATGTGAAATTCTCTAATACGGTCCTTTCATTAAATTTATCAATCGACTTAAGATTATCCATCCAATTATCTAATAATGGGGTGGGTAGATTAAATGTAAACTTTTCTAACCAGGCCCCTTCATCACATTCTTCAAAAGAAGGAGGATGTTCAAAATTCGTCTCCATTAAATCGTCACAATTATTAACCACAAAGTAATCCTCCTCTTCATGTATATCCTTAAATGAGTCCTTTGGGCCACTATTCTTCATGATGATACTCTCAGCCTCAAAACATTCATAGGATGGGGGGGTGATATCAATATTATCATCATTATCATTTAATCCACCCCCTAATGCCTTCCCTTCCTTCATCATGGTGTTGTTAGTGCACTCCCCCTCACTCTTACTATTGACATCTTGAGCCAAACTAACAGGCATAAGATCATCATCATCATCATCATTCACGTGTTGAGGAGGTTGGTGTAATATTGAAGGAGGGTCATGATAAGTAAACCGAGAATACACAATCTGAGGTTCAGAGTAGTGGCCTTGTGAATCTCCCCTACAATTGTATTGCGGTTGAAGCTAGGGTGAGATGAGTTAGGCTGAAGTTGATGACACATGGGTTGCTCATGGACTTCTTGGGGTGAAAGTTTAGATGAATGGACTTGCAATGTTTGATCCATCCAAAGGAAATTTGGGTGATTGCTCCAGCCAAGATTATAGTCATCAGAGAAGTTATCATACTCGAGCTGAGATAACCCTAAGACATATTGAACTTGAGCTTGGATAACTGGTGGGAGTCGGGCTATAATAGGACACTCACTCACATGGTGAGTAAGACTAGCACGAAAATCGTAGGTTTCCTTAGAAGTTTGGGATGGACTTTCATATAGACTTAATGAGGGTTGGACAATGGCATTATCATCTATCTTAGAGTCAAGTCCTACCCATTTTTCTATCTCACGATGTCTAGCCTGCAAGAAAGGTCCTACATATTGTTTATGAGATGAGATTGAGGCAAGATTCATCGAATTTTCACTCAAAGTTTCAAACAGATCATAAGCCTCATCTTAGCTCTTGTTCATGAATGCCCCTCCACAATATATGTCCACCATTTGTCTATCATAATCAGATAACCCCTCATAAAATACGTACATAACTTGCCATTTGGGCAACCCATGATGTGGACATTGACGTAATAAATCCTTCAGCCTTTCCCAAGATTCATGAATCTACTCTCCCAGAAGTTGAGTAAAGCCTACAATCGCCCTTCTCATGATGTTGGTCCGAACTATGGGGTAAAATCTTTTCAAAAATTCTAATTGCATAACTTCCCAAGTCCTAATGATTTTTCCAAAACTCCTTAACCAACATTTTGCTTTATCTTTCAATGAGAATGGAAATAAGATCAACATAAGGGCATCATCAGTAAGGTTTTGTATTTTGACTAGGGAGCAAATTTCTAAAAAGTCATCTAGATGCTTATAAGGATTTTCATTGGGATTCTCATAAAAAGATGGGAGCATCTGGATGATACTAGGGCGAATCTCATACTGATCTACAAGAATATCAGGCAGTTCAATGCAGGTGGAGGGTTTATAAGTAGAAGGAATAAAGTGTTCCTTCATAGACATAGGTTTCATTCCTTGATATATAGCCATTGATGTTGATTGAAATGAATAAGACCCAAAGGAATATTTTTCTTTCAAGAATTTTTTTTTGAATTTCTTTTTGTAAATATAGCAATGAGTTAACTACAACAATCAAATGCAATGAATGATTAACTATATGAATGCAAAACGAGGATAATTTTTTTCTTTTTGAAAGGAAGAATTGGTACGCAGTACTAAGTGGCAAATTGGCCAGGTAAGAGGTGGAGTTGTGGGAGGCTCCCCCTACTTTCGTAGGGTCCTAATTAAATAACCACAATCTCACTTAGGCATTTGCCTTTTAACTTCTAGCCTTAGACACCAATATTCCAAAATAGCAACAAATTCTAAACTCCCTTTTTTTATGTGAAACCTTCTAAGGGCAATCTACCTCCAATGTGCTTCTTGGTACAACCGCCCCGGCATCCGTGAGGGAATCCATGGGTGCGGGGACTTATGAAGGTCTTAGAAATAGAATTTTCAATCCAAAGAGACGGAGTGCTCAATAGAGGGTCCTTCCAAATCCAAGAAAGGTGTAAAGATCCTAATGCCCTTAAGAAGGGAAATAGATAAGAAGAGAAGTTTTTTTTTCAAAAACAAGTGATGTGAATGCAAGATAAATAATCAATTAAATGCACAATGCATGAAAAGAGATGCAACTAAGATGAAGGCAAGCTAACATGGAACACATTTTTTTCTATTTTTTTTATTTTATTTTTTCAAGATTTTTTTTCAACAAAAAATGAATGAGAGAAATTATGAACTCAAAATAACAACTAACATGCAATTCTACAAAAAAAATGAAGCCTAAAACATGTTTTTTTGCAGTTTTCTAATTTTTCAGATTTTTTTCAGAAATTTTTTAATTTTTGTTTGGAATTTTTCAGAAATAAACAAAACAGGACCTATACCTACGTTATGGACCTTTAGCGACGCTTGATTTTTCTGGAATTTCTGAATTTCTACTTTTTGCTACAGATCTGGTCTACAGCGACGCTTCCTGTGACGGATTTTTTTTTGGAATTTTTAGGTCCGGATTTCTCTTTTTTTTTTTATTTTCTGAGTTTTTGAAAAATAGGAAATAACTTAAAAATGAGAAAGAACTAGAGGAAGAAGAAGTTGCAGAAGACTTAAAAATAAAGAACTTTGAGGAAGAAAGCAAGTTAAAAAGATGGATAAAAGTGCATGAAAATTAAGCTAGAAGTAAGGTGAAGTCCCCTCCACGGTCGAACACAACGCCCTTTTATACGGTTTAGAACCTTTCCACGATCGTGAGCTTCATGATCAAATCAAATCCGAGTTTGTAGCAGCAAGAATTGATCAGATTAGGTTCCCAGCCCGATTTAGAGTTCTCCTTTCCTCAAATTAGGCGTGGATAAGCTCAAATATGAAAGTAAACTTCAATCGGGAGACTCTGTTGACGTTTCTGGTTTCTTCTGAAATAGTGACTGAGCCACTATCGCAAATTCCTGAACAGCGCATGTTCACACGGGCGTAGTTTCCTTCTGACGTCCAACCTCCAGCCGCAAATTCTTTATTTCCTTGTTTTGATTTTTTTTCTTTTTCGCATAAAATCAGAAAATGACGACTTTGCATAAAGTTGCTAATTCTTTTTGACATGCACTAAATAGCGGCCGAGTTTTGGTCGCTAATTCCAAATAGCGATTGAGTTTTGGTCGCTAATTCCAAATAGCGACCGAACATTGGTCGCTAATTCCTCCAAATAGCGACTGAACCTTTGATGGAGGCATCACCCGTGACTCCCTTTGGCTCGGGTCTTCCTCACACTCCGGCACCATTTGAGTTCGGGCCTCTCTCCATAAAGGCCCAATTATCCTCTTTGTTCTTTCTATTTGAGTCATTTGATGTAATTTTCATTTTCTTGAGTCATGTCCCTAGGTCTTGTGTTTATTTTCCTAAGTTTGAGTGTCATTATGTTGTTTAGTTAGCTATTGGGCCCATTTCATTGGACTTGGCCCAAGAGCCCCCCCTACCCCCTCGGTTATTTGTCATTAAGTCTTTTGTCAGAGTCTTATTGTAAAATGTGGGTTGCCTATATATAGGGCCCCATTCCCTTCGTTTGGAACTAATGAATCAATGAATGAAAAAACTTACCATTTTGAGAGTTTACACTTCTTATCTAGTGGAGAGATTCCATTTTTTGGGTGAGAAACCCTAGGGGAGAGATTCCCCACCCTTCCCTCTCTTAATCTCTCTTTTTCACTCCACTTTCTCTCTCCTCAACACCCAAATTCGAATTTTCTTCTCTCTCCTCCCTTCCCAGCCACCTCCACTCCCCACCTACCCCATTTAAGCCTCTTCCCATTCCCCACAACCCTCATCAATACTCCACCCCTTCCCAAGACCCTCTCCACCAATCCTCTCCTCACCATCCAACCCCCAACTACCCCTCCCACTTTCCCAAGCACCCTTCCCACTACCCCAAGCACCCCTTCCCTTCCCCAAAATAACCCCCCCATTCCCAAGATAAAAAATTAACCCCACCCTTAAACCTATTTTCGAATATCCTTTCCCTCTCTCCATTCCAACCAAATTCGCAGCCCCCACTACCACCATCTATTGGACCCTCTTCCAGACCTTATTCTCCACCTCCCACACCTTAGAACACCCCCTCCAAGACCCCCTTACAACCAGGGGTCACTCCCACACTCATCTACCCCCTTCCCCTTCTTCTTTCTTGGTCATTGGAAACTACTTCGAAGTTACAATTTGCTGTCCAGAGGTTGCAGATGAACCAGCAACTTGCAGCGGCCACCACGACTTTCTCCGAACGAGTTTGAAGACCTAGGAGCCATCGTCGGAAGCGTCTACCAGTCTCCTTCGCAACAGAAGTGGTTTCATCTTCTTCCGATCTCCGAGCCGTCCAGGAGGTCCATTCTCCCACAACTGCGCAGTTCTGGCTTGGCTGAGGACCTGAGCCAGATTAGAAGCTCTGCCACGACAAACCCCGAAAGAATCAGTCCACGAGTTCTTCTTCGAAGTTCTTCATCGCCCAGTCTAATTCCAGAATCAAGAAATAGAACTTCATTCGGCATTCGTGATCCAGAGTTCTCATTTTGCTCCCTCAGCTACGCAGATCTGATACTCATAGTCTGCACCGACTAGTCGCCATTGTTTTGCATCCCCTAGTCTTCTCTGACATCGGTTGGCTTCCCCATCAGTTTTGTTGCGAAGAGGACTTGTCCACTATTTCAAGGACTCTGACGGCGCTTGATTCCGAGGTTGGGAGCTGCTGGGGCATCCTCTGCAACCTTCTATTGGAAACCAAGAGCTAGCTCTGCAGAGATCCTAATCCGGAGACAAACCTTCACCACGACAAACCCCGGAGGAATCAGGCCACGAGCTCTTCTGAAAAGTTCTTCCTCTCCCTGTCTACTTTCAGAACCAAGAAGCGGAACTCCGTTCGGCATCTTGCAGCAGAAGTTACCAATTTCCTTTCTCAGGCGGTCGACTCTGCTTCCCACTGTCTGCATCGACCACTCCTCACTTTTCTGAGTCTTCTGATCTTCACCGGCATCTTTTGGCATCCCCGTTTATTCTGATATAAAGAGGACTCACCCACTGTTCCAACGGTTCCAACGGCGACTGATTCAGAGTTTCAGAACGGTCGGGACAGCCGCGTCTTCCTACTGTTCATAGTCTGTTGCAGACAGTCTGAGATTCAGCAACCCTGTTCGTACTCCCGCCCAGGCCGCCAGCGACCCCTGAAGAAATTGGAAAAATTCAGAGGCCCTCCTGTTCCAGAGACGAAGAGATCCCCACTAGTGTCACCCTCAGTGAAATTCTAGAGAGAGTTCTGCGGCCTCCACACCCTCTGTCTATCAGCTATTACAGAGAGAAGGCTGATTCGGTGTCATCACTTCTTCATCACTCTTAGCACTAGTTTCCCCTCCCCGCTTGGCCGGCTGAAGGCCCCTCCCTGTGTGGAGGTAGTGTTTGGATGTAACTATCATCTTCACTTCTCCACAATCCCCCCCTTGCATGGGGTGTAGTGTTGTAATAGCTTAAACATGTCAAGTTACCCCGGCGCGGCGTGTGGGGAACCCACGCTTCCCCGCTCGCCCTCGTCTCCGAGCGGGACCGATTTCTTCAAATCGGTCGAGTAAGTGCTCCAAACTTTGCTCTAATTTATGCTTGTTCTTTCAATATTAGTTCATAAACTCCGCTGGCCGTAAATGAGAACCCGATCCTTAAGCTCTTGTGCTATAAGTGATCACCGTGGGAAAAGAGAGAAACCGGTGCCTTTGGCACTTGGTCGGCCCCATTGTCTTGGGCTTCCACATCCATTGGGAATCAAGTCTTGGCCTTGCTGGCCCTCTACCAGTAAAGGCCCAACCCCTCAACCTCACCTTGGCATTGCCAAGTTACCCCGGGCTTGGGTGAGCGACGAGAGAGCGGCGGCCCAAATTGGCCCATTTTTGAATGCTTAATTGTGCTTGCTTGTTGAGTCCTAGGTTGTGTCACATCAATTGGTATCAGAGCAAGTCATTGACTTGTCTCTACAAGTCAAGTCCTCGGGCATGCTTGCATTCTTGTCCGAACCGTGCATTATCAAACCCATGATTGTTAACATTGAGTCTTGGGTCACATGGCCCCTATCCCAATCATATCCCATGCATGCTTACCTAATGGAGATCCCGTAGAAATTGATTTCATTGACCTAGAATCTGAAAATTAGGTGTCCCCCGATATCATTACCTCTCTTTGTAGGACCGGACAAATTGTGCACAATGGAGACCAAGTCTTTATTGAATTCCATAAATGGTTCGGGAAAACTAAGTATTTGGATGGGGCTTGGTGTCAAAAGGGAACATTGGCGGGTCCATGTATAATCCTAGGTAAGAAATGGTTAGATGAAAGGAATGTCGACATGGACCCAACACGTCGGAATTGCCTAGTGCATCCGCCACACCTTTCGGGAACCTTTAAATTCAACAACCTTGTATTCTCCCACCCGCGGGAATCCCGCCCTTGTTCACCACCCCGGGTGCACCATACTCCGGCCATCATCACCCCACCATCAAAGAACCTTTCCACTCCATTAGCTTTGGAAGAAGTAGTCCACCCACTTTACCACATGAAGACAAATACCTCTCGGGAACCTATCCCCTCCATGGAGAGCACCCATGCCCCAATTGAAGAGGAAGCCTCGCACGAGGATCTTCACCCTCCACCACCCCCTCTAGATAAGGCCGAATTCATCTTGGAAGAGTCCCTTATTAGTTGGCTAAAGAAGAGCCCAATAAGAGAGATCATGGCCCACGATTGCCTTCCCATAAAGGAAAATCTTCCCATAATGCACATCTCCTCCTATCACACCATAATCCAAACATCCTACCAAGTGGAAACCTTAAAGGACCTTCTCAAGGTCTTAGCTTGGCAATATGAGTTGACCAGCTTGTTGACCCCCATGGCTCACCAATCTAGGAGCCTTGACCTCCTACACCTTTGTGTCGGGTCTATCACCTCAGTTTACACCATTGGTTGCTACACTAGCGACCTCCTTCTATTCCTCCCTACACCCGATGAGCCCGACCTTCTTCTCAATATAGCTTCTTATATCAGGTGGAAAGTCAAGCCCTCCCCTCATGGCCGACCCACTCACAAAGAACTTCGGCCCAATTATCTCATTAGAGGAGGATGACCCATCACCACTTGAGGATCTTGAGGACATAGGGCCCCTCCCCCTCGATAACCCTTTTTATGATCCCTTTGATCCCTTCCAATGGGGGTCAAAGAAACCATGGGACCCAACCACCTTATCCACCACCCACCTTTCCCTATCCCAACCCACCATGTTTGACCCAATCCACCCCATCCTATACCCGGGTTACACCTTGGGAGCCATGACCTTAGACCACATATCCCTTGGTAATAAGGTTGTGCCCCACCCCATGATGACCACCTTCTTAGATCCATTCGATCCTTTCCAATGGGAGTTCAAAGGTTGTCCCACACCTATACACATGGAAGTCACTTTTGGGAAAAGTATACATGTGTCAAGGCTTTCCACACCCCTTGGCATGAACACTATGTTGGGTCCATTCATTCATATCACTCACATGTCAAGTAGAGAGTATGAGTGGTCCAAATTCGGATGTAGTGGTCCACCTTCACTCATCAAGAGTCGTAGGCATGATAGGAGTATTCATGGATGTCCGGGTCCCCCAGCATTTGTCACCCCCATGCATGACCGGATCACCTATAGATGCCCCGGTCCTCCCCATTCCATCAAAGTCTTCTTGGCATCAAAGCATGATTGGTCTACTTTTGGTTGCCCAGGTCCACCCATCACCCCTAGAATGTCAACATCCACAAAATTGCATGAAAGCCTTTGCAAGCACATAAGCAAAAAGAATGAGGCTTATAAGAGGCAGGCCGACTCTCATCGGCGTCACCAAGAATTCCATGAGGGTGACTTTGTGATAATAAGGATGAAGAGGCTCTCCCTGGGAGCCACCTCCAAATTGAGGCCACGTGAGGCTGGTCCCTTCCAGGTCCTGAGGCGCATTGGTGCAAATGCCTATGAGTTAGATCTCCCCGAGGAATATGGGGTAAGTCCCACATTCAATGTCGCCGACTTAGTGCCATATAAGGGACCCACGGTGGTACCCAGTGAGGAGATTGAGCCTATTCCTTCCCTTGAGAGAGCACCCACCTGTGAGGAGAGACCACCAGCCAAGAGAGCCCAGCGTGAACGCATAGAAAAAATATTGGATGAACAAGTCACTACCACTCGGAGCAAGGTATACGAGCGCTATCTCGTCAGGTGGAAGGATCGGCCTCCTTCGGAGGATTCATGGGTGAGTCGGGAGGATCTCCAGCAGTTGGATCCCGACCTTCTCGAGCAGTACCACAGCCAGACGGACCCCTACTCGACGGAGTCGAGCTCTTCACAGCCCAGGGGATTTGATGGAGGCATCACCCGTGACTCCCTTTGGCTCGGGTCTTCCTCACACTCCAGCACCATTTGAGTTCGGGCCTCTCTCCATAAAGGCCCAATTATCCTTTTTCTGCTTTCTATTTGAGTCATTTGATGTAATTTTCATTTTCTTGAGTCATGTCCCTAGGTCTTGTGTTTATTTTCCTAAGTTTGAGTGTCATTATGTTGTTTAGTTAGCTATTGGGCCCATTTCATTAGACTTGGCCCAAGAGCCCCCCTACCCCCTCGATTATTTGTCATTGAGTCTTTTGTCAGGGTCTTATTGTAAAATGTGGGTTGCCTATATATAGGGCCACATTCCCTTCATTTGGAACTAATGAATCAATGAATGAAAAAACTTACCATTTTGAGAGTTTACACTTCTTATCTAGTGGAGAGATTCCATTTTTTGGGTGAGAAACCCTAGGGGAGAGATTCCCCACCCTTCCCTCTCTTAATCTCTCTTTTTCACTCCACTTTCTCTCTCCTCAACACCCAAATTCGAATTTTCTTCTCTCTCCTCCATTCCCAACCACCTCCACTCCCCACCTACCCCATTTAAGCCTCTTCCCATTCCCCACAACCCTCATCAATACTCCACCCCTTCCCAAGACCCCCTCCACCAATCCTCTCCTCACCATCCAACCCCCAACTACCCCTCCCACTTTCCCAAGCACCCTTCCCACTACCCCAAGCACCCCTTCCCTTCCCCAACACAACCCCCCCATTCCCAAGACAAAAAATTAACCCCACCCTTAAACCTATTTTCGAATATCCTTTCCCTCTCTCCATTCCAACCAAATTCGCAGCCCCCACTACCACCATCTATTGGACCCTCTTCCAGACCTTATTCTCCACCTCCCCATTTAAGCGTCTACCAGTCTCCTTCACAACAGAAGTGGTTTCATCTTTTTTCGATCTCCGAACCGTCCAGGAGGTCCATTCTCCCACAACTGCGCAGTTCTGCCTCGGCTGAGGATCTGAGCCAGATTAGAAGCTCTGCCACGACGAACCCCGAAGGAATCAGTCCACGCGTTCTTCTTCAAAGTTCTTCATCGCCCAGTCTACTTCCAGAATCAAGAAACAGAACTTCATTCAGCGTTCGTGATCCAGAGTTCTCATTTTTCTCCCTCAGCTACGCAGATCTGATACTCATAGTCTGCACCGACTAGTCGCCATTGTTCTGCATCCCCTAGTCTTCTCCGACATTGGTTGGCTTCCCCGTCAGTTTTGCTGCGAAGAGGACTCGTCCGCTATTCCAAAGACTCTAACGGCGGTTGATTCCGAGGTCGGGAGCTGCCGGGGCATCCTCTGCAACCTGCTGTTGGAAACCAGGAGCTAGCTCTGTAGAGATCCTGATCTGGAGAGAAAGCTTCACCACGACAAACCCCGGAGGAATCAGGCCACAAGCTATTCTGAAAAGTTCTTCTTCTCCCTGTCTACTTTCAGAACCAAGAAGTGGAGCTCCGTTCGACATCTTGCAGCAGAAGTTACCAATTTTCTTCCTCGGGCGGTTGACTCTGCTTCCCACTGTCTGCATCGACCACTCCTCACTTTTCTGAGTCCTATGATCTTCACCGGCATCTTTTGGCATCCCCGTTTGTTCTGCTATAAAGAGGACTCACCCACTGTTCCAACGGTTCCAACGGCGACTGATTCGAAGTTCGGGAACGGTCGTGGCAGCCGCGTCTTCCTGCTGTTGATAGTCTGTTGCAGACAGTCTGAGATTCAGCAACCCTGTTCGTACTCCCGCCCAGGCCGCCAGCGACCCCTGAAGAAATTGGCAAAATTCAGAGGCACACCTGTTCCAATAACAAAGATTTTCCCACTGGTCTCGCCCTTGGCAAATTCCTGATCACGTTCTGCAGCCACAGTACCGACTGTCTGTCCACAATTGCCGAGAGAAGGCAGATTCAACATATTCACTTCATCATCGTTTATCCCTAGTTTTCCCCATCCCGCTTGGCCGGCTGAAGGTCCCTCCCTGCGTGGAGGTAGTTTTGATTGTAACTATCATCTTCCCTTCCCCACGATCCCCCCCTTGCATGGGGTGTAGTGTTGTAATAGCTTAAACAGGTCAAGTTACCCCGGCGCGGCGTGTGGGGAACCCACGCTTCCCCGCTCGCCCTCGTCTCCGAGTGGGACCAGTTTCTTCAAACCGGTCGAGTAAGTGCTCCAAACTTTGCTCTAATTTGTGCTTGTTCTTTCAATATTAGTTCATAAACTCCGCTGGCCGTGAATGAGAGCCCGATCCTTAAGCTCTTGTGCTATAAGTGATCACCGTGGGAAAAGAGAGAAATCGGTGCCTTTGGCACTTGGTCGGCCCCATTGTCTTGGGCTTCCACATCCATTGGGAATCAAGTCTTGGACTTGCTGGCCCTCTACCAGCAAGGGCCCAACCCCTCAACCTCACCTTGGCATTGCCAAGTTACCCCGGGCTTGGGTGAGCGACGAGAGAGCGGCGGCCCAAATTGGCCCATTTTTGAATGCTTAATTGTGCTTGCTTGTTGAGTCCTAGGTTGTGTCACATCAACCTTGGTCGTTGATTCCAAATAGCGACCGAACGTTGGTCGCTAATTCTTAGAAATTTATAAAATATAAAAATATTCAATATTCCTCGTAAGAAAATAAATTACAATAATTGTACATTTTTCTAACTATTTCTCACATTGCCATTTTGACTCAAAATTGATGATAAAATCATGCAAACTTAGAAAAATGGTGAGAATGAGATTTTGGCCTTATTAATGCACAACTATGCTTATTAAATGCTCAAAAATGATGAATGTGATGCAAATTATAATATGAAATATAACACTTATCAAGATGCAGGCGCCCGCCACATCAAGAAGATGCAGTGCAGATTTGCAAGCAAAATCTGAAATGTGAAGTCCTTGAAAGGATGATTGGAATTGAAATCCGGTCTTTCAACCGGCTGAACAATGTGGTGGCAACAATCGAGGCCTTTCTCTCCAGATATTCTTCTACTCCTACTGTCTCAACCCAAAAGGCTAGGCCAGCAGATAAACGGCCTGTGCCTAAAGAAGTTCATACTGTCAACTTCACTTCAAGATGTTCGAGCAACAAAAAGATAAAAATAAAGGAGTTACCGACCCTCCTTCTGTCAAGCCAGCTGAACGACAGGAGGGCTCCTCCCTACAGAACAAAATGAAGAAGATTTACTCCTTCCCTAAGGAGAAGACCGAGTCCTATTTGAGTGGGCCACCCAATATAACAAGGTTATCCTTCCAGAGCCAAAAAGGTCGGGTGATGCCAAGAGGAAAGATGATCCTCGCTTCTGCCTGTATCACCAGATGCTTGGGCATCCCATTGAAGACTGTTATGTGTTCAAAGACATTATTGAAGGTCTGATTAAAAAGGGGGAGCTGCAGATGGCCGAGTATAAGGTTGATCCTCCGCACTCGCATGAAATGCCCACACTAGGGGCAACTACCAAGATGATATACCTATATTGGCAATTACCCGAGGAGCTGGTAGAAGCTTGCACAAAGCACACCTATGAGGCTTTTGTGCTAACCCCTGCAAAAGACCAGGAGGACTGGCAGATGGTGCCGACAAAGGCAATAAGAAGAAGATCGGCAACCCGCCCTGCTCTGGGAGTCCGAATTCATGGCATTACGCCCTAGCCATTTCCACCTGCTGTGACCCTGGTCTGGCATGTTACACCCCCTTGAATGGTCAATAGGAGGCCGACCGATAATAAGAGGAGGCAAACCCCGTTACGGGCACACAAAGAAGTCAGCCCGGCAGGCAAGCAGTTGTAGGCGATCATAGACAGGTTGGATGAATATGAATAACCCAAGATTGAACCGATACAACTAAAAGAATATGTCCCTTGGGAACATCTAGAGTCTCTCGGGCTAGAACAAGAAGTTGAAGATGAATTTTGGGGGAAAATTGCCCCAAAAGATGCTCCATGCGAGCAGGTGCCAGCTAAGAAAAGAAAGAAAAAGAAGAAAACAAAGAACAAAAGTAAAGGCAACATTGTCTCTTGCAATACTTTGTTGGCTTTATTCAGCTTGGCCCAAAGCTAGGAAGAAGACGATGAAGAGATTTGTTTCATGCTGGCTGAAGCGGACTAGGCCAAAAATTCCACCTCCCAACATGCAACTAGGTCTGGGAGAGTGGGGGTGTTTGCCCTCGGCTAACCACAATAACATGTTCAGGTGTGAACAGCCGTACCAAATCCCCAAACCTGAGATAAAAGGCGCGAGAGTCCTGCCTCCACTGGGCCTTTACCCCAAAGATGCAGGCGGCCAGGGAGTCCCCTCGTTCGCTGAATTTTTATCGGTAAAGAAGGGTAAGCATCCATGTTGACAGAACAAGTCAAAGGCCAAGAACACCTCCATCTAGGCCTCTGGTGTGCTGTCTCCTGCAGATAAGGGTGGTAAGGACATCACCCATGTTGCTAAACCCATCCAAACTAAAGAGCCAGCTGATCAGATGTGTCAGGATCAAATAATTCATGAAGAAGAAGATAGACCACCTTCTGAGCTGGCTTCCCCAATACCAAACTGCAGCAAGCACAGCAAAGCTAAAGAAGCGAGACTGGCTAATGTCAGAGCCGGCGCTCAGATAATGAAACAATTGAAGAGAATTCCAACAAGATTCAGCATCTGGGAGATGCTCTTCCTAGATAAAGAAACTAGGCAGGCCGTTATTGCAGCCCTGCAAACCCCGGCGCGCTTCGAGAGCTACTTCGTCGAGATGTGTTCGGGGGCGGCTATTACCTTTGCCGATGAGGATATGCTCTTGCCAGCCACAATAGACCCTTAAACATGAAGGGGCAATTAAATGGCCAGCCCATAAGTAGAATTCTAATTGACCCATGGGCGACAGTAAATATACTCCCTTACCGGGTCTATCAGAAGCACTACTTCAATGTGCACCTGATCAAGGTCATGGACATGAAGATTGCTGGTTTCAACCAAAAATTCAAAGTCCCCATGGGCATGGCGGAGTTCGAGCTTTTATTGGGAGACTTCACCACCAAGGTGTAGTTCCATGTCATCAACTCCGACACCTCATACAAGGCGTTGCTTGGTCGACCGTGGCTGCATCAGAACTGGGTGGTGCCATCTACCTTGCACCAATGCATCAAATACCCCCGGGATGGAAAAGAAGAAAGAATATTAGCTGACTTACACCCCTTTAAGGTGTTTGAATGCCATATTATGGATGCATCACTCTATATGGAGAAGCCAAAGCTGACTCCCCAGCCAGCTTAAAGCAAAGGGAAGGAGATAGCAGAAGCCAACGAGTGGTTCCCTCCGCCACCGCCCGACTATGTGGCTCAGCAGGAGGTGTCACACATTTGTGATATTGAATGAGTGCTTAGAGCCATCTCATCTGATATTTACCCTGAGCCGGAGATGCCAGGGCTCGAGGATTTGCTGGGTTACGTGAAAGTCTCTCCAGGGATCACAAAGCCCCTCACCGATATAGACTATTAGACAGTCGAACTGCTGAAGACTCTGGAGGTCCCGAATTCTGAGGGTCAGTCCACAATATTCTACACGGCTGATGAACAACTAGTGAAAGGGGATGATGATAGCAAATTCCCCGAAGAAATTCATGATCCAGTCATCCCGATCACGGGGCTTCCTGATATATCCGGCAAAATGGTGAAAATGGCCAGGAGGCAGCAAGTTCCCTTCTTCCAAGCCACAAGCCAAAATTAGATGTTCACAAAGTTGTGGTATCCACCCAACTTGGATAAAGAATCACTACAGATTACCCACCACCCTAGCTTGGGTTTCTTAATAGAAGAATTTTATGAAGCAAACATGATATCTGTCTCGGCTTCCACCAACGAAGGTCCTCCGGGAGATCCAAAAATGCCGAAAGCTGTGGGCCAGGAGCGGTGCACACGTCTGAATGGCGAAATGCAAGATGAAGAGATAAACCTCTGGAGTCCACCTCCATGTAGGGATAAGGGTCTGGGCACGTAAACTTCTGAAGGACCGACCCCAGCTAGCCATGATGGCGGAGTGCTACTACACCCGCCTAATATTGCAACGGAAGGCAGTGGTTTACGCCGTGCCCCAGATTTCCCTCAACATGACCTTGCTCTGCTTGCATTGTTTCATGAGCTGCCGCAGGAGATAAAAAAGTTGGAGAGGCAACTGGCCAAGATGAGTATGTGCCATTCTGATCCAACACTGGCCCTCCTCCCTCAGTGGCTCCGGCCTGCAAATCTGAGGTGTCCCCCTGTGACCAGGATAGAACTGCATAGGCACAGGCAGAGAGATAACGAATCTGCCTCGGATTACATTAAGAAGTGGAGAAAACTCTATGAGATGTGCGGGCCTCCATTGAGTCACCAGGCCGCTATCTAGATTTGCAAACAGAACTTAAAGATAGAAGTTTTGTAGAGGGTAATTGGCTTCAAAATCCAGTCCCTCGATCACCTGAGCATAGTGGCAGCTGATATTGAGGCCTTTCTGTTGAAACATTGCCCCACCATCGTTGCAGCAAACTGGGAGAACATATCTGAAGGCGTTAACCTCAATGCTTTCGAGCAAACAAGGATGAAGGTGCAAGAGGTGGCTGACGCTTCGACCAACAAGCTCGCGAAGCAAAGCCCTTCATTGCAGGAGAACATTATGAAGAAGCCCCACTCCTTCCCGAAAGAAAAGACACAAGTGATTTTTGAAGTGGGCTCGTCACTATGACAAGATTACTCTGCCAGAGCTCAAGAGGCCAGAAGATGCTAGCAGGAGTAACGATCCTCGATTCTACCCTTACCATCGAATGCTAGGGCATTCTATCGAGGACTGTTACGTGTTCAAAGATATCGCCCAAAGTCTAATCAATAAGGTTGAACTTTAGATGGGGGAATACACGATAGACCCACCATGTCTGCACGAAATGGGTGATTACTGAAGGGGAGTGCATATGGTCTCCATCCACTATCGGACCTCCGAAGAGACATCAGAGGCAGAGCAAGGCGGGCCTCAAATTTGGAAGGAGCTATCCGGGCAGCCAGTGTCACCCATGAAAGAAAAGAAGAAAAGTCACAATTGTCCCAAGGAAAGGGCAAATACCTCCACTTCTCTAACCTTGGAGGTAGCTAGTTCGACTGATGAAAAATGCTGAGAAGCAGACATGACCTCCCTCTCCGCCCAGGTGAGTGAAGGTTCCCTAGAAGCAGTCTATGACGACTACCTAGATGACCATTGAAGAAGCAAGATCTCGCGCTGGTCCTGAGCGGGCAGTGGATCACCGGATAGTGAACTGCAAGAAAGGGAAATGGATCAGGGGCCCAGGGATGAGACCCTGGGGAAAACCCTCCGATGCTTAAGTCAGTAGAGCTATGCTGGGAGCAATATAGGGAGGAAGTAACTTCTGCGCGAGATCCCTCTCCACCAGAAGGGTGAAGTGGTTCCTGCTCAGGAGTTTTGAGCGTGTGATTGCCCTTACCTTTCGCCGGAGGGTATCCCTGGGTTAAATAGTGCGCCGTCTTCTGGAATCCTGTAAGTCGAGGAGTTTCAGGTGGGGGTTACGTCCTCGACGTGGGCTTTTATTGCCTTATCATGGGAGTGTTATCACCTTGGGGAGCTGGAGTCCCTCACCTTTATGAATTCTTGCCCACAGAGGACTCTTAACGGCTGCATGGATAAGCAATCGTCGGCCGTACCGAGCTCAGAGAGGCCAGCCCTATCCGGGCGGTAGGCTTAGCTCAGATGAAGATGGGTCAGATTGGTCGACATGCGCCTTCTTCCCCTGGGCGGAGAGATGGCTCGGGCCAGGACCTTTCCTATGACCTGACAGACGCTCAGGCCTTCCGAGCCTAGAGGCCGCCTAGGAAGGTAGTATCCTCGAGCGAAACTTTTATTGGGCTTTCTCGCCTAAGTGGGCCCTAGGGGGCTGTCACCTGGCTGAGCTGAGCCTTGTTGGGCCCTGAGGGGCCTAGTTCGGCTGCTCTTAATTGGGCTAAAGAAATCCCCCTCTCCACTTGTCCCCCTCGTACTCCTGAGCCTTAATAAGCTCGGAGGAGTAGTCGTTTAGGGTTTTGGACCAGCGTGGCTTAGGTGGGTGGAAATCTGGTGGTGTTATGAAGCCACATGTCGTGGTCACCTGGGCTCATAATAATTGCAATCCTGATGGATTTGAAATGAAGGGGACCCCTTTTCTCGGTGGTCGGAACAACGTGCCGCCTCCCGCATGGGTTTATAGGCGTTGGGCGCTGGCTATCATCCCAGACTCTTTCCGTTGTTAGGGTTTTGGCTTTCCTTCGCTTCTTCACTTTTGGGGCTCTTTGATGCGCCGTGAGAACACATCGGAGGAGCAGAAACTTGCGGCGGCGTTTGAGGAGTTGGCGAAGATAACTGCGGAGGCGGTCCGGTAGCTTCCTCCTCCCCCGAAATCTTCGAGGTCTCGAAAGAATTCTTCTTCAAGTTCTTCCTCGGAATCTATGGCGGGCCAGCATTCGGATGCCAAGGGATGGGGCGACGAACCGGTGGTGAGAGTGCCGGTCCCGAACTGCAGCGAGTTGGGGGAAGCCGAGGTGAAGAGGCTGGAGCATCAGTTTCGCATGCCTCACAAGTATAGCTTTGCTGCTACTGCCCCGTATGAGACGAGCCGGGATTCTCGCACGGGCCACATCTGCATCTTTCTTCTGGTGTGGAAGAGTGGGTTTCACCTCCCCTTCGAGCCCTTCGTCCTCACGCTTCTCAAATTTTTCCAGTTGGCACCCATTTAGTTGGTAGCCAACATGTACCTTCTCCTCTCCGCTTTCCGAATCCTCTATCGTCAGTGCGGGGTTCCTCCTTCCTTGGACCTCTTCCACTATTTCTTCGAGTTGAAGGCGCACCCGTCGGTGGGGAAGGGTTTTTACTTCATCCAGGCGAGGAGGAATAGGAGCTGTATTTCGCTGGCGGCGAAGGATTCTTCGCATAAAGGGTGGAAGACCCAATTTTTCTGGGCGGGGATTAACTCGGTGGAGGAGACTTGGAGGTGCCAAGTAATGCCCAATTTCCACCCGAATATCCCTCCCCGGCAGGAGGAGTTCCCCCCACATGTGGAGGAGTATGTTGCTTGTTTGCTGAAACATCGCCAGTCTACCGAAGAGCTGGTGACGCCGGAGAATATCGAGCAATGTCTTCTTACGCGGCTGAAGCCGTCAGGTGCCACAACTTAGAATCTCCTTTGGATGTAGGGGTCATCTTTCTTTTCCAGATCACACCTTCTTCTTCGTGCAGACACCAGGCGGGAGCCTCAGGAGGAGGCCGCTGAGATCATTGACCTTGGCGATGACTCGGTGGTTAATGAGCCGGGCGCCCCTATGGGTCGCTCCCAAGCCCGGGACAAGGGAAAAGGGGCGGCCTTGGAGGGGACTTCTCGGCCGTGCGGGGCGAAGCGCAAGGATCCCATTGAGGGGAGGTTGCGGGAGGCCGTGAAGGACAGGAAACGGGCCAGGAAGGCCGGGGCCGTCCCTGCCACTGGGGGCAATTCTGGCTCGGCGGTGCTCCCCTCTCTGGGGCAAGATAGGGCCGACCCTACCGAGCCGGCTCTCCCATCTGCTGAGCGAGAGGGGGCCGAGGAGACCAGGGGCACCCCAGGGGGTGACGGTGACGGGTCGGCTCTCCCCTTGTCAAGAACAGAGGGGGCCGAAGTTGAAACAATCATGGCCCAGGCCGGGGCGCCGGTCGAGGCGGGCGATGTCTAGGGTGGTGATGCGTGGGCCGAGACGGTCGAGGTTGGGGGTTCGCCTGCGGGGGTGTCGCAACCCCAACCGACCGTAGCGCATGGGGCGGCTGAACTCGCAGCTCGATCTGGGCCTTCCGGCTAGGCGCCAGGTGCGGAAAGGGTTCCCATGCCGGTGGCTCTGGAAAGGCTCAGCATCTCGAGCAATTTATACCAGCTTTGCCGCGAGGTGTCCGCGAGGATGAAAGGGGGAGACAAGCGTCATTCTGCACTTGGGGTCCTCGACATCATTATGGAGGGTGGCCTGGTCATGGCCCAGATGGGGGCCACAATGGTGGAGACTTATGCCCGGTCGGAGTCAGAGCGGTCAAATCTTGCTTGGACCCCTGGAGGGTGTGAGAGGAAACGAGCTCGACTCAATGAGGCGCATGAGGGGCTCCGACGGGAGTTCTTCGCGATCAGGGAGTTGTTGCGGTCGAGCCGACTGGAGGTCGGAGTGCTGACCGAGCAACTAACCAAAGCCCGAGAATCGCTCGAGAGGAAAAGCAAACTCCTTGAAGAGGAGCACCTTCTTCGTCTCGAGCTGGATGGCCGTTGGGAGGCCGAGAGCGCCGAGTTGGTGGACCTGGCGGAGGCAGCAGAGCGCCTTCGTTTGGAGGCCGAGGCCGACCGAGCTGAGGCGGAGAGGAGATCGATCAAGGCCGAGGAGCGGGCGGCCGAGGCCAAATGGAAGTCGGCCGAGGTAGAGAAACGATCGGTGGAGGCCGAGGAGCGGGCGGCCGAGGCGGAGGGGGAGAAGGCCGAGCTTGCCGACAGGATGAGACTGGCTGGGGCGGAGGCGATCGAGCAATACAAGGGCTCAGAGGCCTACCGGGCCGACCTGCAGGAAGCTGCCCTTCCCTACTATGAGTCAACACTTCGCCGAGGCATCCGCAAGGGGTTTAAGAAGGGTTACCGCCGGGCAGTAGCTTATGCCGGGGAACAAGATTCTGGGATCGACTTCCCCTCTGGCCAGCGCTATGACTCGGACATGTCATCTTCCAGCTCCTCTGCATCGGACGGGGAAGATCCAGAGGGCTCTTCTCCTGAGGGGTCGCCAACTCCAGCTGCCTCGGGAGGGCTCGCGACCGAGACAGTTCCCGCGCAGGTGGGGTCAGTGCCAGGGCCGGCCGTCACCGAGGGCGTCAGGAGTGAAACACCTGCGCCTTCCACTTTCGAGCTTCAAAGTGGGCCCTAGGCCTGATGTATCATCCTATTTTGCCTCCTTCTTTGTTTGTCTCTTTCTTTTTCCAAAAAAGGACTTCCACTTTTTGTAAGGTAATAAATAAAATCTTACTTGCTTCACGCTATCCTTGTCGTGATTTGATCAGCATATCTGTAGTATTTGGAAAGGACCGATACTTTCTGCGCAGATCTCGCATGATTGTTGGGTGAGCGTCTGCCAGGGTGTTTTTCCGTTTGATCGCGCCTTGAATGCTTAGCCACTTCGTGTGTCCCGCTGGGGGCGGAAACGAGGAGTTTGAGGTGACCAGTCATAAAGGGGAAATCCCTTCGGCGTGTTTTCAAGGAGAGAGTCTTTTAAGGCAAGCAGCCTCCCCTCACCTTTATAAGGGACTTAGGGGCGTCTCTCCATCTACATCGCTTTAGGGTTTTCAAGGGCGGTCTTTCCTCTCTCCATTTCTCGTAGCGCTGAGCCTTTGCATTCAGAGCATGGAAGATCCTTCGGAAGATGATGCTACCGATGATGGAGGGCGGCAGGTGTTTGCCACTTCAGGTTTTGAGTAGGTCCGACGGTCCTCGCGCGGGTTTGAAGTGAGTCCGATGGTCGTCGCGCGGATCTGGAGAGGATTTTGATGGAAAAATCACGTCGTTTCCTCTATCAGTTCCGGTGAGGCTTCTTGGAGGGGGGCGAGATGGAAGACGGATGGGGGCATCCGGCATCTCCGCCGCCCGTCCCTCTCTGCTCGCTTCAGGGATGGGGGAAGAACCAAATTAAGCTCCCTCCTTTCCGGGCCTTCCCCTGCCTCCTCATCCAGCTATGCTAGTTTCTTTTTCTTTCTAGCAGCCTCTTTTTCCCTCTTCTGCTCGTCCTTTCTTTCACTCTTCGAAGGGTGCTTGCTCTCTGTACGTTCCAAAGAGTTGGCAGGTTGGAAGAGAGGAGGCCTTCATAGGCGTTCCCTCTTCCCTAGCCTCTGTCAACTTGGAAGGTAGCCTTCCCCTCCGTAGTCCCTTCTATCACCTTTGTCATGGGCCACCCAAGCCAACTGGGTCGACAGCCTTTTATCCGAGCCAGTTTCTACGCGAGGCAGAGTCAGTGGCTGAACGCAAGGAGATCAACCGAGTCAGCCGAGCAATGGCCTCTTGCAGTGGTGCCAGATGGAGTTTTTACTTTCTGTTGTGTAATGTATTGGCTTTTGCCTTTCTGATGTACCAACAATTGTTTGAATGAAAAATGAGAGAATTTTATTTCACTCAAATTATTTGCACAACTTCAAAAGTAGAACTTGCGTAGTGTGGCTACATTCCATGTCCGAGGGATGGGTTCCCCTTCCATTGTAGATAGCCGGTATGCTCCTTTCCCGAGCGTCTCGACCACTCGGTAGGGGCCTTCCCAGTTAGGGGATAGCTTGCCCGCCGCCTCTAGTGGTCGAGAGGCTTCGGCTTTCCTAAGGATGAAGTCTCCCGGTTGGAAGTGCCTGTCTCGGACTTTGGCGTTGTAGTATCAAGTGAGGCAGCGATGGTACTCCATTGCTCGGATGCTGGCAATCTCTCGAAGTTCATATGCTAGGTCGAGGTTCTCGAGTAATTTTTGCTCGTTTACCTCGGGCGAGAAGCAGATGACTCGGAGGGAGGGATTGGCGATCTCCAACGGAATGGCGGCCTCGGTGCCATATACCAACTAGAAAGGACTCTCACTGGTTGCCGTTCTGGGAGTCATTCTGTGGGACCAAAGTACACTAGGCAGTTCCTTGAGCCAGTTGCCCTTGGCCTTGTCGAGTCTAGTCTTTATGCCTTTAAGATAGTATTACTGGCATTCTCGACTAGCCCGTTGGCCTGAGGGTGGGCGACCGAAGTGAAGTGGTTGCGAATACCTAAGTCGGTACATCTGTCTCGAAAATAATGAGAGTTAAATTACCGACCGTTATCGCTCACTATCACCCGGGGGATGTCGTAACGACAAATGATCGACTTCTAGACGAAACTCCAGACGACTGTCTCGGTGATCCTCGCCGTGGCTTCGGCCTCGATCCACTTGGTAAAGTAGTCGATGGCGACAATGATAAACTTCTTCTAGGCCTGAGCCATAGGGAACGGCCCAAGAATGTTGATCCCCCACCGAGCGAAGAGGTATGGCTCGGTCAGGGTGACGAGCTCCGTAGCCGGCTGATCGACTAAGTGGTCGAATCGCTGGCATCGGTCGCACTGTTACACGTAGGCCGTGTAGTCGCACTGCAGAGTGGGCCACCAGTAACCCTGCCATAGTAGGATCTAGGTGAGTGACCTTCCTCCTGAGTGCGCTCCGCACAGGCCTTCATGATTATCTTGGATAGCTCGGTTGGCTTCATCGGGGCCGAGACACTTCAGGAGGGGACCGAAGAAAGATCTCCGGTAGAGAGTGTCGTCTAGGACGACGAAGCGCCGGGCTTGGTATTTCAACTTGCGGACCTCTCGAGGGTCGGAAGGCTCTTGAGAGTCCCAGAGCCACGACAGGTAGGGGGTGCGCCAGTGGCTCGGAATGGCTTATTCAACAGTAAGGAGCTCCGAGTCAATGCTCGGGCGCTCTAGCTCTTCAAAGAGGACCGATCGGGTACCTTTGGGGTCGAGAGAGGAGGCTAGCCGAGAGAGGGCGTCCGCTCGGGAGTTTTCCTCCCAAGCTATTCGGACTACCTCAAATCTCTCGAACTGTTGGGCCAGGTCTCTGACCAGTTGGAGGTATTTGATCATTGGTGCCTCTCGAGCTTCATACTCGCCATTGATTTGGCTAGCGACCAGCTGGGAGTTAGTATGGATTTTGACTCGCTCAGCCCCTAACCGTCGGGCCATGCGCGCTCCCGAGATAAGGGCCTCATACTCGGAAGCGTTGTTGGATGCCTGAAAGCTGAACTTCAAGGCGTATTGCAGTTCTGCTCCTTCGGGGGACTTCAGGAGGATTCCGGCACCACTACCGATCAAGTTGGAGGATCCATCAACGAACAATTCTCAGGTCGGCCCGGGAGCGGACGGGGATCTTTCTTCAGCCGGGATGGTGCTTTCGGTGATGAAGTCAGCGAGCGCTTGGCCTTTCACAGCTGAGCACGGCCGATAGGATATATCATAGGCCCCAAGCATAATGGCCCATTTGATGAGTCGTCCTGAGGCTTCGGGGTGGGCCAGGATCTTCTTCAATGGTTCACCGGTTAGCACGGTGATGGGGTGACCCTGGAAATAGGGCTGGAGGCGCTTGGCAGAGGTAACCAACGCTAGCCCGAGTTTCTCAGTTGCGGGGTACCTCCTTTCAGCCTCGTTGAGCACCTTGCTGGTGTAGTAGACCGGCCTCTCGACTCCCGAGTCATTTCTGACTAGGACCGAGCTAACCGTAGATGGTGTTGCCGAGAGGTAGAGCAGCAAGACTTCACCCGTAACGGGCTTGGAGAGCACCGGGGGCAAGGCCAAGAACTCCTTGAGCTCGGCGAACGCTCTCTGGCATTCCTCATCCCATGCAAACGTAGCAGATGCCAATTTGGGCCCCCTTAACAGCTTGAAGAAGGGCAGGCATTATTCGGCCGCACGGGACAGGAACCGGCTGAGAGCGGCGATACACCCAGTTAGGCGGTGGACGTCCTTGATGCAGGTGGGCAGGTGCATGTCCAGGATGGCCTAGACTTTGTCGGGGTTGGCCTCGATCCCACGCTGAGTGACTAGGAAACCCAGGAACTTCCCGGATCTCACTCCGAAGGCACACTTGGCAGGATTGAGCTTCATGTTGTACCTCAGGAGGGTGTCGAAGGTCTCAGTGAGATCGGTGATGTGGTCTTCGGCCTTGGGGGTCTTGACGCGCATATCATCGATGTAGGCCTCGACGTTCCGACCTAGCTGTCCCTCAAACATGTGGTTGACCAGCCTCTGGTACGTGGCTCCAGCATTTTTCAACCTGAAAGGCATCCGAGTGTAGCAGTATATGCCGTAGTCGGTGATGAAGGCGGTCTTCTAGACATCTTCTGGATCCATTCTGATCTGGTGGTAACCTGAATAGGCATCTAGAAAGCTGAGTATCTCGTTGCCCGAGGTTGAGTCAACCAATTGGTCGATGCTCGGCAACAGATAACAGTCCTTAGAGGTGGCCTTATTCAGGTCGGTGAAATCCACGCACATCCGCCACTTGCCTGAAGCTTTCGATACCAGGACGACGTTGGCTAGCCACGTCGGGTACAGGACCGGCCTAAAAAGACCAGCCTCTTGCCCCGTGGTGACCTGCGCCTTGATGATCGCCTGTTTCTCCGGTGCATGTTTCCTCCTGCGCTGCTGTACGGGCTTCACGGCGGGGTTGAGGTTGAGGTTGAGCTTGTGCATTACAGTCTCCTCTGGTATCCCAGAGAGTTGATCATCAGCCCAAGCAAAAACTCGGATGTAATTAGAAAGGAACTTTTTATATTGCTGTTGAACCTCAGATGGTAGGTCGGCTCTGATCTTTACTCCTAGGGTCGGGGCATTGTTTAGGAAAACCGCCAGCAATTCGACACCAGGTTCGGTGGTTACGGATTTAACCTCGACTCCCCGGGGGCCCTTGTCCTCCTCGTCCGGCCTTGTGGCCTCTACCGAGATATTGTAGCACCTTCTGGCCGCGGCCTGGTTACCTCGGACCTCCCCCAACCCATTTTTGGTGGGGAATTTCATTTTCTGGTGATAGGTAGACGGCACCGCTTTTATTCGACTGAGAATTCTCCAGCCGAGGATGGCGTTGTATGCTATCATACCTTTAATCACTATGAAGTCCACCATGGCCATAACGGTTTTGGGTGGGGTGCCAAGGGTAACCGACAGGCTTAGGGCTCCCTCGGGATAGGTGGCCAGGCCATTGAACCCGCAAAGAGGGGTTCGGATCGGGCCGATTTTGGATGGTTCCTCCCCCATCTTAAGGAAACAATCATAAGATAGTACATCAGGGGCACTCCCATTGTCAAGTAGAATCCTATCTACGTTATAATGGTTTATCGTAGCCGAAATCACGTGGGCGTCGTCATGCGGGGTGCTCAGCCCTTCCAGGTCTCGGTCGGAGAAGACTATGACCTGGGGCTCACACGGCGGGATGACGCTTCCTTCCTCGGCTACTGTCACCGCCTGATGCTGCTCCTCCGGAGATGACATTGATGTGTACCCCGCGGGGGGCATTATCAATCTCCTCTGGGGCGTCTCGGTCTTCTTTACGCTCGGCTATGAACCGAGCTATATGTCCTTGACGGATGAGGCGCTCGATCTCGTCCTGGAGCTGGTGGCAGTCGCCGGTGTGGTGCTTGTGATCGATGTGGAACAAGCAGTGCTTGTTGCGATTATGGTTCTTCAATCTCATTGGCTCGGGTTGGCAGAGGAGGCCCGAGTCCTTGATGCCTTTGTAGATCTCATAGACCGGCGCGGCCAGTGGGGTGTACCGCTCGTACTTCCGTGACGGTTCCGCCTTTTCCCCGAACCTGAGCTTGGCTCGGAAGCCCGCTTCTTGTCCCCCTCCCGACCCGAGCCGGTTGCATCTCTGCAAGCACTGAGCACCTCTTCGCACTCGACGTGGCATAATGCCAGAGTCACTAGCTTGGCAGGGGTCGAGGGAGGGTGGAGGACAAGTTCGCGGAGGAGATTCTCGTCCCGAGTGCCCCCAGTCAGCGCGGTTATGGCTGAGGCCACGTCCAGGCGGGGGATTCATAGGGCTTCCGACATGAATCGGTGAATATAAGCCCGGAGTCTTTCCCCTTGCACCTGTTTGAGGGCCAGGAGCCCCGCTACCGACCTTGGGGGGGCACTTCCGGCGAAACTCTCTTTGAAGACTCGCCCAAATTGCTTGAAGTCTCGGATGGATCTAGGGGCGAGGGCCCAGAACCACGCCTGGGCGCCCTGGACCAGGGTGGTCACGAAGGCTCAGCACTTGATGGCGTCCGATGCTCCATGCAAGGTCATCAAAGTGTCGAAGCTGTCTTAATGATCGGCCGGGTCGCCCTGGCCGTCGTAGAGCTTAAAGGTCGGGATGGAGGTTCTGGGAGACACCTCTGCCTTCAAGATGTATTCAGAGAATGGGGATTTCTCCTCATCCTCCCGGAAAGAGGTCTTCTATAGGGCACGGAGGGCGCGCTCCTGTTCTGCGAAACACCTCTCGAAATCTCACAGTCGGAGGGATAACTCCGACTGTTGTCGTGCCGTGGGGCTAGGAGGAGCATCTTGGTGATCCCCGGGAACATCGGTCTCCGGGTTCGGACGGCACGCCCCAGGTTTTCCCCGCCTTGGTGTGGAGGAAGCCTCTTGCTCCGGAGGCGGAGCCTGCAAGGGTCCTCCAATCCTGTTGCGGATGATCTGCTGGCCGCGGAGAGTGAAGCGGCCTCCGGTAGTGTGCTGGGATGCATTCTCACGGGGAGGACTCCCTGACGGGGTGCGGGACCTTCCATCCCTAGCCGCCTGGGTCCTTATGAGCTCCACGAGGACATCCAGTTTCGCGTTGAGGGCCTGGAAGGTGTCCGTACCACCGTTGGGCGGTAGCCCTACCGCCGCAGGGGGTGGTGGTGGTCCGTTAGCGGGGGCACTGGCATTGGAGGGGGGGTTCTGCGAGGCCCGAGAGGGGCCATCCCCCTCCGCTACCATGGCCTTTCCCCTGTCGCCGGCGGACCTCCTCCCTGAGCTCCTTCACACCATACTGGCTTCTTGTACGTTTCCCATAGATGGCGCCATATGAAGAGGCAAGATCTCACGCTGGTCCTGAGTGGGCAGTGGATCACCGGATATTGAACTGCAAGAAAGGGAAACGGATCAGGGGGGCCCAGGGATGAGTCCCTGGGGAAAACCCTCCGATGCTTAAGTCAGTAGAGCTATGGTGGGAGCAATATAGGGTGGAAGTAGCTTCTACGCGAGATCCCTCTCCACTAGAAGGGTGAAGTGGTTTATGCTCAGGAGTTTTGAGAGTGTGATTGCCCTTACCTTTCGTCGAAGGGTATCCCTGGGTTAAATAGTGCGCCATCTTCTGGAGTCCAGTCGAGGAGTTTCAGGTGGGGGTTACATCCTTGACGTTGGCTTTTATTGCCTTATCATGGGAGCGTTATCACCTTGGGGAGCTGGAGTCCCTCACCTTTATGAATTTCTGCCCACAGAGGACTCTTAACGGCTGCATGGATAAGTAATCGTCGGCCGTACTGAGCTCAGAGAGGCCAGCCCTATCCGGGCGGTAGGCTTAGCTCGGGCGAAGATGGGTCGGATTGGTCGACATGCGCCTTCTTCCCCTGGGCGGAGAGATGGCTCGGGCATGGACCTTTCCTGTGACCTGACCGACGCTCGGGCCTTCTGAGTGTAGAGGCAGCCTAGGAAGGTAGTATCCTCGAGTGAAACTTTTATTGGGCTTTCTCGCCTAAGTGGGCCCCAGGGGGCTGTCACCTGGCTGAGCTGAGCCTTGTTGGGCCTTGAGGGGCCTAGTTCGGCTGCTCTTAATTGGGCTACAGAAATCCCCCTCTCCAACCATGAAGGAATCCTGCAGCCCTCAAGGCCAGGAGATACCCCAGAACCCCGAATAATGATACTTGAAGGGCAAGAAGCCGATGTCCCCTGTACATGTTGGGAATCTGCTGTCGCAATGGCCACTATGACCTCCGATGATGCTCCACAAGGGCAAGAAGCTAAAAAGTTCCTTGCCACCCCTAGGGATGAATCACCCACGGGCCAATGCCCAAGTGCCAGGAAGTGATACCGCCAGCATCAACCTTGATTTAGAAGATAGAAGGAGAAGCTGGCAATGTCCCACCGTTGAGCGAGGTGAGGTAGGGAGGCATTTATGATGTCTTTAAAGCTGAAGAAGATGATGAAGGTTTCATCCATTTACAGCAGGCTCCCTCGGAGATAGAAGATGGTGGCCAAGCTACTGTTGATGAACTGACCGAAGTGAATCTTGGCACAGAAGACGAGCCTAGGCCAACCTTCCTCAGCGCCGTCCTTCTCCCAGAAGAGAAGGAGCGATACATTAAGATGCTCCAGGAGTTTCGAGATTGCTTTGCTTAGAACTACAAGGAGATGTCAGGCCTTAGCCGTGCAGTTGCTCAACATATATTGGCTATCGACCCCGGAGCTGAACCGGTGAAGTAGTCACCACAGCAAATGAGGCCGGAGCTAATAAGCCATATTTGCAAAGAGGTCAACAAGCTCATAGACGTCGACTTTGTAGCAGAAAACCAATATACCACTTGGCTGGCCAACATAGTCCCTGTCAAGAAGAAGAATGGCCAAATCAGGATATGCGTGGACTTTTAGGATTTGAACAAAGCATGTCCGAAAGATGATTTTTCGGTGCCCATCACCGAAGTCATGATTGATGCCACTAATGGCCATGAAGCTCTATCTTTTATGGATGGGTCATCCGGATACAATCAGATATGGATAGCCGAGCATGAAAGAATTCATACGGCTTTCTGATCAACCAAGGGGATATTTCACTACAAAAGAATGTCGTTCGGCATCAAAAATGCCAGTGCCACCTACCAGAGCGCGATGACAAAAATATTCGGCGAGCTGTTGTATGATAAAGTCAAATGCTATATCGATGACTTGGTCATCAAGACCAAGAAGAGTGAATATCACTTGAGTGACCTTAGGGTTATATTTGAAAGGTTGCGGCAATATGAATTGAAGATGAACCCGATGAAATGCGCCTTTGGCGTTTCCTGCGAAAAATTCTTGGGCTTCATTGTTCGATACTGGGCAATTGAAATAGATCCCACCAAGATTAAAGCAATTTAAGAGCTGCCTCCTCTGAAAAATCTAACAAAATTGCGGTCACTACAGGGCCAATTGGCATATATCCCCATATTCATCTCGAATCTATCCGGACGATGTCAGCAATTCCATAAGCTGATGATGAAAGATACACCATTCTGTTGGAATCTAAAATGCCAAAGGGCTTTCGACCAGCTAAAGTAGTACTTGGAGACCCTGCCGGTGCTGGGGGCACCTATCAAAGGGAAGCCACTGATTCTATATATAGCTACTACAAAATACTTACTGGGGGCAATGCTAGCCCAGAACAATAACGAGGAAAAAGAGCAGGTTCTCTATTACCTCAGCCGAAGATTGGTGGGGGTAGAATCAAAATATACCCTGATTAAGAAAGTTTCCCTCGCACTGATCTTTGCGGTCAAGAAGATGAGGCATTACATACTATCGCATGAAGTACAACTGATATCAAGAGCTAATCCAGTTAAATATCTACTCTCTCAGCCGGTGCAGAAAGGACGGCTAGGAAAATGGGTTGCCATCTTGATGGAGTTCGATATTACTTATGTGCCGCAAAAGGCCATTAAGGGTCAAGCTATTGTGGATTTCTGGTGCGGACACATGCCGCAATACACGTCTGTAGAGGAGGACACGCCGGGGTCCGGTTAGCTCGCGGAGGACGTGGACGTGTGATCGAGCTACTTACTTGTCTTATTTCTTGCTTTAAGCCCTTATTGGGCCCTTTGTAGTCCTTTCATGGATAATTATCCCTTTTATCTTTATTGGACCTTATGTGGGGAATGGGCTAGAGTTAATGGGTTTTGGGCCTTAAGGGGCTTCAATGTGAACAAGACAAGAGGTTTAGTGGCTATGTGTGAAATGGGTTAAGTGAAAGGGAGCTAAGGAGGCTAGTGGAAGGGGACGCCCCCCTTCCTTGGTCCAAAGGGGAGGCAGCCACCTAACAACATTGAATCCCCTCCCTTATTTTCTCAAAATTCGGTAGCATCCTTGTCCCCTTGTCCCCCCCTCGGTCTCCCCCTATCCCCATGGTCAAGGTGCGCATCCCCCCTCTCCCTCCCCTCTCTCCCACGCATTTCCCAGCCCCCCCTCCCCTTGACATTCCCTATATAATCACATGTATAGTGTTATTTGAGAAGCTAATGAAGTTTTTATGAGAGAAGATTATGTTAAGAGAGTGACTCTCTTCCTCCTCTTGGGTGTGATGCCCTTGATCAAATCCTATGACGGGATTCTTTTGGGCGAATGACTCGCCCCTCTATCCTCCCTATCCTCTTCATATCTGGTTCTAATAAACTTCATAGTGAAGCTTCTGCACGACAGAATGAATTTGGCGGTGTCTTGCATCGATCGGAGCTCTGGATCGCCGGAAACAATTCTCCTCGTGAAGTCGCACAAATCTGCTCGAGCTTGCAGTCCAAACCCTTAGTTTCCTGACCCCGAATTTCTCCAGATCTACACCCAAGCTCTCTGGATCTAAGATCCTGATGGGTTGTAGGATTTTTTGTCCTCTTTGCGTTGCCGCTGAGCTCGTGTCGTTCTGAGATCGGTGCTGGCCGTGGTGGAGATTCTCATGGGACTGCGTCGACCACCCTGTGCAGATCCGACCCCGAAGAAGAGGCAACTTCCAGAAGCTGCCCCGCCCTCCTCTTTGCCGATCTGAATAAACCCCTTACTCAGATCCTTCCTCTAGATGTCTCCGAAGATTGGCAACAAACGGCGCCTCATTCTGACACCAGGAACCATTTTTCCAGTAATTATTCGTGTTCCAGTGCAGTTCTGTGTGCATAGAACCTGAGGCTGAGCACAGTCACTGCTGTGCCCAGATCTGGTAAGATCGGATCATGCCCTTCGGAGCAGAGAATCTTCATCCTGTCACCGACGTTCTCCAACAAACGGCACTCCAATCGGACGTCGGATCTTGGCATACCAGCCTCCGCAAGTTTTCTACGCCGAGTGGCCTACGTTGGCAGAATCAAGTCGGCTTCCGATCGGCTCACCCGATCAGCCCCGACTCGCTTCCCTAGCCTCCTGTGAGTGCGACCCGTCAACCCGGATTCTAGCAACCCCAAATTTACGTTTCTATCCCTTTATATCCCTGCGTGGAGTGGGCATCAGGTTCCGAAAGTGTACGGTTATTAAGTGTGTGTATTGAGGATGTCGGATTTGGCCGGGAATTCTTCCCCACGCGCTAGTCATGGAGGTACGCGCTTCGTTCCACACTCACATTGCTGATTTAGTATATTTTCTATCATGCTGGGTTTGTGAGAATAGGGCCGTTAGCTAGTTACAAATTGCCGTGGTTGTGAGTTGTGAGCGCCCATTCCTTAGCTCTAGTCGAGCACCAAGCTCGGACTGCGTTACCCTAGGCGACAGTGGTTCCTTAACCACTGCGATCCCACATTTCTCTCCAAAGGGACGATCATCTGGCTAGAGTGAGTTACTGTTGAGAGACATCTCCACTCGAAGAACGCAATGGTGGTCAGCCGCTTGGCTTACCTTAGTGTGCTAGTGTGGGCCGCACTTTTAGTTGGTCGTACATCTTAGCCCGGTCGCGTCATCCGTCCCGCATCAAATTGGTATCAGAGCGTTGGTTTAAGTCTAGGGTCATCTAACTCCAAAGTTGCATTGCATTCCAATATTCGGTATATCAAAAGGTGTTGCCCGAACGTTAGGTTACGCCTATCGGGAAGGTGATTCATGTTGGGACCGGTGCGATGGATTCAGAGGGGGGTGAATGAATCCCCTTCAAAAACTTGTTCTAAAACTGAGTAATTGAAACTTAAATCAGATGACTATTGTGGAAGCAGAAACTAATAGACTTAGTTAACAACTTGACTCTCTGTATAAAAGACTGGCATCCTAACGTGATGCTTAGAGGTAAATGATCAGATAGCACACGTGCGGCTGAACTGCAACCAGATCACGAGTCACTCGATAGACATGCAATCAGATCACGATCTGTTGCATACATACGTAAGGCAGTGTCATGCACTCAAAGTCCACACATGCACACGCATAGTTTGTGCATTATGCATTAATGCTTAAACTCTAAGCATAGCAAGTCTGCACATTGGTTGCACATTGCACACAAAGTCTGTACACTCGTTGATGATATGCCCGTGCATGATTTTAGCAAGTCTGTACATCGCTTGCACATTGCACACAAAGTATGTATAGACTTTATAGCGTGCAGAGAAATGTTGCACCGATTTTCAGTGATAGGACCTCATATGCAATGAGCGTGCTTCAGTGTATAGACATCATATGTAGTGAATCATGCATCGACTATATGGCGTGCAACTGATGAATGCACCGATGCAAGCTACACTTGTTATGCAATGCTATAAATATGCACACTCAATCAGTCAATCTTTCATACTCATAGTGCTTGCTGACATCAAACTCATTCATACTCATAGTGCTTGCTGACATCAAAACCACAGGGGCACAACAATTCACTCGCGTGAGAGGATCTTCGGATCGCGGAACTCCGCCAGGTACCAGATCGTGGTTAAGTCTAGGTTCATCATCTTTGCTTTAGTTCGTGTACCCCAGTCTTTGTGTCTTTGCATGCCCACCCGGTGTGGTACCTAATACCATCGCCCCACGTCTATGGCAAACCCACGCGATGCCGCCTCGGGAGACTTTCACTCCTTGCATGAGGTGATGTTGGCCATTATGGCTCGCTTGGACTAGTCCGATGCTACCTTTCGGAGCTTCTCCGACAATATAGATGGTCGCCTTAGGGCCATGACGGAACGCATGGAGTCATCCGACAAGTCTATCCAAGGTCTGGTTGGACGGTTGGATAGATTGTCCCACGGGGACCCTCCAGGAGTGGCCCAGGGCCCACCCGTACCTGCTCCAGCAGTGGCCCAAGTCCAAATCGCTCCCAAGGCCTAGGTCCAACCCACTCCTGTGGCACAGGAGCAGCCCGTACATGCTCCTCAGCCTGCCCCTCACCGAGTCCTTGAACCACAACATCGTGACCTTGGTCTCGAAGACTATGGGTCCGATAATGCTTACGAGGGGTATGGTCGATGTCGTCATGGCTTTCAACAGCCGAGGGATGAAGAGGATGATAGAGTCCTCATGACCGTGTGAGATGACCCACCCACTTTTGACGGGTCCTTGGACCCAAAAGTCTATCTTGATTGGGAGGCCGGTATGGACCGATACTTCGAGTGGTTTGAGATCACGGACCACCGGAGAGTCAAGTTCACTAAAATGAAGCTGCTAGGGCAAGCACAAATTTATTGGTGCAATGTGGAGAGCTTGCTATATCAGTGTCAAGAGCCCTAGGTTGAGTCTTGGGATGAGATGAAGGAGAGACTTAGAATCAAGTATCTTCCTGCCACATACCATGAGAGGCTCATTGATAGGTGGCAGAATCTCAACCAAGGGGATTGGTCCGTGTCCAAGTACATCGCAGAGTTTGATGAATATTTTTTGCGATGTGGTGTCTCGGAGGAGAGCACGATGCCTGTTTCCCGCTTCCCTTGTGGTCTGAGGCCCCACTTTCAGTATAAACTCTTTCACCGCAATGTGACTACCCTGGAGGCTGCATATCAGGTTGCTCTCGAGTTAGAGCAGTTTGAGTCGGATTTCGCTCCTGTTGCATCCCTATGGTTTTGATGATGTCCCACACTATAAATCAATCTTCTATCTCTAGATTAATGTTGTTTCTTCATGTGAGTGAGTACAGTTCAATGGCTGTCAGATATGATGCTTTACCTTAATTCTGCCTACACTCTGTCTGCACAGTCTTCACACTAGTGTGTCAACTTAGTGTGCTGATGCGTAGACGCTTCAGTTCAGTTTCTTCATTTGATGAAGTCTATACATCATCAGTTGATCATCAAGAATATACGTTGCAGCGTCAACTCATTGGTCTGCAGCGTCAACTCAGCAAGTATGCACATCAGTCTTCACATGCTAAGTCTGTACAGCCTACGTCTCATGCAGCGTCAACGCTGTGAGCATTCTCAAGACATTAGCGTCAACGCTATAAGTGTGTACATCGCTTTCACGTCACCAAGTCCATAAATTTGTCCTCCTTCAAAGTCTGTACAGCCGCTGGTCTAGCTTCATGAAGTCTGTACATCAGACTATTACAGGAAGTCTGCACATTGTCCGTCTTCCTTAGCGTCTTGATAGTTGATGTCTACACATTGGCCTTCATGCTCCTAAGTCTATGCATTACTCTTCATGCATCAGTCTTCATAAGTCTGTACATTGGACTGTCTCTCTCAGCGTCTCATGGCATGAGGTCTGTACACTCGAATTGCCCTTGATCTGGTCAAGTGTATACACTCTCTCACTGTAGCTTTCAGCTATTCAAGTCTATACACTGGACTGTTAGGTCACGTCTGTACACTGGGTTCAACTCTCCAAGTCTGTACAGCCAGTTTGTCTTCATGTCTGAAGTCTATACAATGCTTCACGTTAACACTAAGTCTATACACTTCATTATTGTTGCTGAAGGGAACAGGGTCGACGCCTGAAGCTTAAAGCGTCCACGCATCAGTAGACGAAGCTTTCACGTCGTCTTCTATTGCGTCAACGCCACAAGCAAGCAGCGTCGACGCAGCAATTAAATAAACAAAGACTCTTACAAGCGATGAAGCCTTCACGAAATCTTCCACTGCGTCAACGCCATCAACAAGCAGCGTCGACGCAGCGGCTTAAGAGCTGCCAGTATAGAAATGTACACGTTCGTGCGTCAACGCCACCAACTGGCAGCGTCGACGCAGCAGTCCAAGAAAGGGACGACTTATCTCTGGATGCCTTCAATACGTCAACGCAATATGCTGATAACGTCGACGCAGCTCGCCTATCTGTTGAAGACTTGAACACTGGACTGCCGATACCATTGCGTCAACGCAATAGGCTGATAGAGTCGATGCAGCGGTTAATAAGTTTGAAGATTTCTGATGACTGCGTCAACTCTTTGGAGCAAGTGAGTTGACGCCATCTACCTCCAGTTGCTGAGCGTACTGGTGCTGGGCACGTGATCCAAGGATAAGGAAAATGCCCAGATGAGGACACGTGGTCTGACAGCCTGCTGGATGCTGCCAAGTAGTCCGAACTCTTAGGGCGGGAACTGTGGAAGCCACACGCGCCCTGCTGCTGCTCCAGGTATAAAATGGAGCCTTCGTCTTAAGATGAAGATTGATCGAAGAAGAAGCCTGGAGAGCATATACGTCCTTCGATCCAGAAAAGGAAAGAAAAGTGCAGAGAGAAAGAAAGAGAAAGGAAAAGAGCAGAGAGTTCAATATCTGAGAGGAGTTTGGTCGAGAGAGAGAGAGAGAGTGTGTGCTGATTGATGAATTGCTTCATTTGAAGCTACATTTGTATTGGGTTTCAGAACCGATTCCTTCTCATTATTTTTCGTTTTCCACTTTGCTTTCGTTTATTTTTCGTCCTTCTATTCTGATCTGAATTGTTGTCACTCCGGTGTGTGGAGGAAGGGAGTATTACTCCAGTTTCCCTCTGTGTTGCAGAGGAAGAGAGATCGGTGATCTCTGGTGGTGTTAGTGACTGGCTGTCATTAACAGTTTCCCTCCGGTGTGTGGAGGAAGGGAGAGGATTCTCCGGTTGTGTTCTAGCTGGGAGCTAGAACAGGTTTCAGGTTCTGTGGGTGGCAGAACTTGATTGAGGGATTTGTTTCCCTTGGTGTTCAAGCTGTGTGGCAGCACGTTGTTCGTAGACTGAGTCTGCATTGATCTAGCATCGTCTAGTGGAATCCTCACTCTAGTTGGAGTGAGGGGTGGATGTAGGTTGCGGACTGCAATCGAACCACCTAAAAAATCGAGTGCCTCCTCTATGGTTTGCTATTGTTCTCTACGCTCTTCATCTGCTCGGCTCTTTGCTTCCATGTGATTCGCTCTTCATTCTCATTTACATCCCTCTGTGTACGGTTTAAGGAGGTGCGTTAGCAGTAGAAAATATATTCCGCTTAAGTTTCTACAAATTGGGAGTGATCTATTCATCCCCCCCTTCTATATCACTCTTGTTGCGCTAACACTTGGTATCAAAGCAGGTTTACGCCATGTGGACGAACGGTCAAGGAAATGGTGGTGGTCCTAGAACCTTCATGGCTGAAGGTCAATCCATTAGTCGCCCTCCTTATTTCGATGGTAGTAACTATCTGTTTTGGAAGAACAGGATGGAAGTGTTCATCAGAGCTCAGTGTCATAAATTGTGGAGAGTAATCACGGTGGGGCCATATGAGCTGCCACCAAACGAGGATGCTTAGACAGATGATCATGTGAAGCTCTCGTCACTCAACTGGACGGCGCTGAACATAATCCAGTGTGATGTTCATCCAGAGGAATATGCTCGTATATCTGCATACAGAACTGCCAAGCGAATGTGGGATGAGCTGCAATTGATCTATGAAGGTACAGCTCAAGTGAAAGCCTCGAAGGTAAACCTCTACACTTCTAAGTATGAAATGTTTAAGATGAATGCAGATGAGAATATAACCGAAATGTATGCCAAGTTATCCTTGATCACTAACACTCTTAAAGGGCTAGGGAAGGATCTTGCTGAGGCAGATATAGTCAGGAAAATCCTTAGATCTTTATCCCCGGCATGGCACACTAAGGCCATTGTGATTGAGGAATCAAAAGATTTGACTGTCTTGACTGTGAATGAACTCATAGGATCCCTTATGACCTATGAGATGAATTTTCAAGGAGGTGGAGAAGGAAGTGAGAGGAAGGGTAAAAATGTAGCTCTAAGAGCTTCCCGCAACAAGGGTAGTAACAGTGGGAGCAGCAGCAGTAGCCCCGAGTCTGAGTCCGAGCTTGAAGGTTTATCAAATCTCGACCAGGAGGAGCAGGCAATGCTCACTAGACAGTTCAGAAAATTCTTGAAGAAAAAGGGAAAGACCTTTAGGAAGAAGAAGCCACAACCATTTAACAAGAATGCTGAATTTACCAGTTACAGGGATAGAAATCCTAAGAAACTGACTTGTTTTAATCGTAACAAACAGGGACACATGAGAGGCGAATGCCCAGACCTCCAGAAGAAGGGTGCTTATCTTCAGAAGAAAAATATAAAGGTGCAGAAGAAGAAGAAGCCACAGGCGATGGTTTGCACATGGAGCGAGGAAGAAGAAGACCCCGAAGATGCTTCCTCAGAAGAATATGACGATGGAATTTGCCTTATGGCAAACAGTGAAGAGGAGGTTATAAACGTTTTTGAAAATTTCTCAATTGATGACTGGGAGGATGCTTATGGTGATTTGTTAGATAAATTTAATTCTCTTAGCAAAGAGCACAGAGTTCTGAAAAGAAAATTTAACACAAATATTGAAGAACAAACTCTGATCTGTGAGGAAAATGAAAAGCTAAAAGAACAACTAGAAGAAATGACCTCACTAAGGAAAGATAATGATAAGCTTAAGGGAGAAATTCAAGAAAGTCAAAAAAAGCTCAATGAATTCAAAACTAAAATTGAAGAAAGCATGAATGAAATTAGAGTGAATTCAGAGAAATATGAAGCTGTGAAGAAAGTAAATGCTGAACTCCTAAACAATTCTGAGTCTCTTCAAAAGGAGCTGGAAGACAAACAGAAAATCTTAGAAAAATTTGTCCAAGGAAAGACTAGCCTAGATGCTATACTAGGGACTAGGGTCAATTTCAATAAGGAAGGTCTAGGCTATGACCCAACCAATAAGAGACCCTTGCAATTCAAGACCATCACCTTCTGTCCAGAGAAGGGAAAAGAAAAACTGGACACACCATGCAGCTCAAACAGCTCTAAGGAAATTCAAAGTCCTAAAGAAAACACAAAAATCAGTACTGGACAACCATTTAAGATTGGAATGAACTTTATGAAGAATAAAATTAAGTCCATTCACCAGAACACAAATGGTAGTTGGACCAAGAAAACAAATCAGAATAAGAGCTGGAATTATAACAATCAGATGGGTCTAAACAAGACCTACTGGAAGAATAACTTTCATGGTCAAAGATATGCCAATCAACAAGCCTACAGGAAATTTCCTAGGAATAGGAAGACCAATGAAGGGAATAGAACTCACTTCTCCAGTTCAGCTGGATTGAACTTTAATAAACCAGAAAGGAAGGTGCCAGAGAAAACCATGTTGAAACAAATCTGGATACCTAAACACTTGATCAGAGATTTAAACAATATCCTTGGACCCAACTCATCTTGGGTTCCAAATCACTCTGCTTGATATACTTGTGTAGGTCGGCCTGGCAGCTGAAGACAACAAGTGGTACCTCGACAGTGGCTGCTCCAGGCATATGACAGGAGACCGATCTAAGTTCAGCAAGATAGAGATGAAGCCAGGAGGTCTGGTCAAGTTTGGAAGAAAGAATAAAGGTAAAATAATTGGAGTTCGCACAGTAGGTAAGTCTTCCACAAATTCCATTGAAAAAGTATTACTTGTGGAAGGGCTACAACACAACATGATTAGCATTAGCCAATTATGTGACGGGGGTCACAGGGTTGTATTTGATGATAGCTGATGTAAAATCCTTGAAACAAATTCTGACATGGTTAAATTTGTAGCCAACAGGATTAATAATGTCTACATTGTAGACTTAGATGAGAAATATGAATCCACTATTTGCTTATCTGCCAATTCTGAAAATGATGCCTTTGAATGACATAGACGTCTAGGTCATGCTAGCTTTTCAACTTTAAATAAATTGGTCAAGCATGATTTAGTTAGAGGCATGCCTAGAATTAAATTCAACTCTATATCAAAAGCATGTGATGCCTATGCTCTAGGCAAACAGACCAAAAATTCTTTCAAATTAAGATCTGAGCCATTGTCTTCTAGACCAATGGAACTTCTTCATATGGATCTTTTCGGTCCAACTAGAACTCAGAGTCTTAATGGTAACAGGTTTGGCTATGTCATCATAGATGACTTCTCTAGGTACTCATGGATATTTTTCTTAGCAAATAAGAGTGATGCATTTCAAAAGTTTAATCTATTTTTCAATAAGGTCAAACAAGAAGGAAAGTTCAAGGTTAGTTCTATTCAATCTGATCATGGAGGTGAGTTTGAAAATTCCATGTTTACTGATCTTTGTGACAAAGAAGGACTAACTCACAGGTTTTCCTCTCCCAGGACACCTGAACAGAATGGGATCGTGGAGAGAAGAAATAGAACAGTGGTGGAAATGGCCCGAACCATGTTGATCAAAAGTAAGTTACCTAGAAGGTTTTGGGCAGAAGCGGCCAATACAGCAACCTACATAATCAATAGGGCCATGGTAAGACCCATACACAAGAAAACACCCTATGAGCTTCTAAAAGGTAAGAAACCAAACTTGTTTCATTTCAGAATTTTTGGAGCAAAATGTTTTATTCATAACAATGATAAGAAAAATTTAGACAAGTTTGAAGCCAAGAGTTCACCTGGAATATTCCTGGGTTACTCTGAAATGTCAAGGGCATATAGGGTATTTAACGTATCAGATCAGAAAGTGCAAGAATCTCTACACATTCTTTTTAGTGAAAAGAAAGATGTTTCTAATGTTGAAAATCTTGACAGGGACTCCAATCATGGTGGAGATTTACTAGAAAACCAACAAGAAGAAGAGAAGACTCAGCAGAATGGAGAAACAAATTCCCCAATTCAGGAAGGTCCATGAGAAACAGGTGAGTCTTCAACAAATATTAGATTCCTTAAAGACCATCCTTTAGATAATGTCATAGGCAACCCTGAAGAACCTCTTCGGACTAGGTCTCATTTTAGAAATGTGAATAATGATGACTTAATTGCTTTGGTCTCACAAATTGAACCCAAATCAGTAGAAGAGGCCTTAGCTGATCAAGCTTGGGTCAATGCTATGAGTGAGGAATTAGGTCAGTTTGAAAGGAATAATGTCTGGGAGCTTGTCCCAAGACCAGATGGTATAAATATTATAGGAACCAAGTGGGTGTTCAAAAATAAGATGAATGAAGATTGAATCATCTCGAGAAATAAGGCCAGACTAGTAGCCAAAGGCTACTGTCATGAATTCGGTGTAGACTTTGAAGAATCCTATGCACCAGTTGCTAGGATGGAAGCCATAAGATTGTTGCTTGCCTTTGCATGCTCAAAGAACATTAAACTCCAACAAATGGATGTTAAAAGTGCTTTTTTTAATCGAGTTATTAAAGAAGAAGTGTTCGTTGAACAACCTCCTGGATTTCAATTTTCTCCTCAACCTAACCAAGTTTTCAGGTTAAACAAAGCCTTGTATGGTCTAAAGCAGGCTCCAAGAGCTTCGTATGAAAGATTGTTTGAATTTCTGATCAGCAAGGGCTACAGAAGAGGTAAAGTTGATCAGACTTTATTTACCAAGGGCATGAATAAAGATCTCATCATAGTTCAGGTATATGTAGATGACATTGTATTTGGATCAACTAAGCATGAACTATATGATGAATTTTCTACCATGATGTCTGCTGAATTTGAAATGAGCCTGGTTGGTGAACTAAAATATTTTCTTGGATTGCTGGTACAACAGCTAGAAGATGGGTGCTTCATCAACCAAACCAAATACACAATGGAACTGTTCAAAAGATTTGGCATGGAAAACTTAAAGCACATTACTACACCCATGGGCACCAATACATCATTGGATGCAGATGAGACAGGTAAAGAAGTAAATGCCAAACTTTATAGAGGTATGATTGGATCACTTCTTTACTTGACAGCCTCTAGACCTGATATATAATTCAGTGTAGGAATGTGTGCAAGGTATCAGTCTAGACCCACTGAACTACACTTAGCTGCAGTTAAAAGAATCTTCAGATATTTGTCAGCTAGTCACTCTCTTGGTTTATGGTTTCCTGCATCTCGCACATTGAATCTAGTAGCATACACAGATGCTGACTATGCAGGCTGTAAACTAGACAGGAAAAGCACAAGTGGCCATTGTGAATTCTTGGGTGGGTGTTTAGTATCTTGGGGCTCCAAGAAACAACATTCTGTGGCCCTCTCCACTGCAGAAGCTGAATATGTGGCTGCAGGGAGTTGTGAAACACAAGTCATATGGATTAAACACCAGCTTCAGGACTATCAAGTAGACCTGGGGTGCACACCTATTTACTGTGATAATACTAGTGCTATCAATCTTGCTAAAAATCTTGTTTTGCATTCACGAACCAAACACATAGAGATAAGACATCATTTTATAAGAGATGAGGTGTCTAAGAATAATTTTGAACTGATTCATGTAGGCACAGATAATCAGATTGCTGATATATTCACAAAACCTCTGGATAATGAAAAATTTTCCACATTAAGAAGAGAACTAGGCTTATACAAATTGTCTTAATTATGAAGCCTGTTCTGGTTATGAGGGGGAGTTGTGTCTATCTGATGTTTAGCCTTCTTGCATGCTGGTTTAAGGGGGAGTTCAGAATGCTTACTGGTTAGCATTCAGGAATGCTCTAAATAAAGGGGAAGCCTTGAGATTTTGCTGGAATATTTCATTGAGGAATGCTATGTCTTAGGGGGAGCTGAGTTGTGATGTGAGAAGAGAAGTTCTTTGACAGATTCAAAAGGGCTGTCCAGATGTGTACCTTTGCTGGTCTTGCATGACTAATTTAGTGTGGTTCTCTCAGAAAATAGAGTGTCACTTATCTCTTAAGTCTATAAGTCAGTGCCTCTAATCTTCAAGTTAGAATTCTTCCTTTGGTACTCCTTCAGAGATCTGAACTAATTGCATAAAGTATATCAGCCTACATTGTTATTGATTTTGGTTCAGGCCAAAAATTTGTATGTCTTGATATCTGACCCAATGAACTTGAAATCTAGACTTCACGACTCAAATCAAGAAAAGTCCTTTTTGGTATTGTCTTCAATCATTCTATCACTTTAACTCAAGGGATTAACTGAACTAAAATGTTCAGGTTTGATCACTGAGAAACTGGGAGCTTCATCAATGAAATGAATATCTCTCCCATGTCATGAGGTGACAAATACTTAAAATGAATGAAAAGTCATGACAGAGCAATGGTGACTTGCTGGTGAGTAACTGGGGACTCTGGCCTCTAATGAAGGTGTTTCCCTAATGTCAAAAGCCACAGTTACTAACTATGTTCCTTATTAAAAAAAAAAGGGAAGGAAGTAACGAGGTACTCACTCTGAGTAACTGGGGATTCAGGCCTCTAATCAAGGTGTCTCCCTAATGTCAAAGGAAGTGAACTACGAACTTACTCATTGATCTTCTTGAAAATCATCTCCAACAAAAATTCCTTACTGTTATGCAACTAATGGATTGCTTGTCTTCAATACCTTGAGATCATCTCTCTGATTTTGTCTCTTGCTGTCTTATGGAATAGTTGAATGATCAGCTATATTTGGCCATACTTGTGAACTCCTGCTCTAAATCATCCACTATGTATGCTGATAAACTTGTCTATCATTCTACTTCTCTATTGTGTACTGAAGTCTAAGGAATCTTCTCTTGAGATTAGAAACTCACTTATTCTCTTAAGACCTACTTGTGACTTTCTGCACTAAGAAGTTACTGCCCTGAGTCCTCATGTTTCCAGCACTGTCATACATTCTGTAGTTCTTTTTGCTGATGTCAAAGGGGGAGAGAAGTTTGCAATGTCAGTGAGAAGCTTTGCAATATCAGTGAGTCTTGGATTTGTCTTGAGTTTTGAGGGGAGTCATGTTGCTTCGTGGAAGAAATGGTTATGAGTTGTGGGGGAGATGAGAATGTGCTGTAGGGAATGCTGTAGGGAATGTTTAATTCATTTGCATGAGCATGTTGAATTTATTCTGCTTGTTGCAGCTGGTATTAACTTTTTGTTGAAACTTGATATTGCTTGATTCATAGTGTTGTCATCATCAAAAAGGGGGAGATTGTTGCATCCCTATGGTTTTGATGATGTTCCACACTATAAATCAATCTTCTATCTCTAGATTAATGATGTTTCTTCATGTGAGTGAGTACAGTTCAATGGCTATCAGATATCATGCTTTACCTTAATTCTGCCTACACTCTGTCTGCACAGTCTTCACACCAGTGCGTCAACTCAGTGTGCTGATGCGTAGACGCTTCAGTTCAGTTTCTTCATTTGATGAAGTCTATACATCATCAGTTTATCATCAAGAATATACGTTGCAGCGTCAACTCATTGGGCTGCAGTGTCAACTCAGCAAGTATGCACATCAGTCTTCGCATGCTAAGTCTGTACAGCCTACATCTCATGCAGCGTCAACGCTGTGAGCATTCTCAAGACATTAGCGTCAACACTATAAGTGTGTACATCGCTTTCACGTCACCAAGTCCATACATTTGTCCTCCTTCAAAGTCTGTACAGCCGCTGGTCTAGCTTCAGGAAGTCTATACAACAGACTGTTACAGGAAGTCTGCACATTGTCCGTCTTCCTTAGCGTCTTGATAGTTGATGTCTACACATTGGCCTTCTTGCTCCTAAGTCTATGCATTACTGTTCATGCGTCAGTCTTCATAAGTCTGTACATTGGACTGTCTCTCTCAGCGTCTCATGGCATGAGGTCTGTACACTCGAATTGCCTTTGATCTGGTCAAGTGTATACACTCTCTCACTGTAGCTTTCAGCTATTCAAGTCTATACACTGGACTGTTAGGTCACGTCTGTACACTGGGTTCAACTCTCCAAGTCTGTACAGCCTATTTATCTTCATGTCTGAAGTCTATACAATGCTTCACGTTAACACTAAGTCTATACACTTCATTATTGTTGCTGAAGGGAACAGGGTCGACGCCTGAAGCTTAAAGCGTCCACGCATCAGTAGACGAAGCTTTCACGTCATCTTCTATTGCGTCAACGCCACAAGCAAGCAGCGTCGACGCAGCAGTTAAATAAACAGAGACTCTTACAAGCGATGAAGCCTTCACGAAATCTTCCACTGCGTCAACGCCATCAACAGGCAGCGTCGACGCAGCGGCTTAAGAGCTGCCAGTATAGAAATGTACACGTTCGTGCGTCAACGCCACCAACTGGCAGCGTCGACGTAGCAGTCCAAGAAAGGGACGATTTATCTCTGGATGCCTTCAATACGTCAACGCAATATGCTGATAACATCGACGCAGCTCACCTATCTGTTGAAGACTTGAACACTGGACTGCCGATACCATTGCGTCAATGCAATAGGCTGATAGAGTCGACGCAGCGGTTAATAAGTTTGAAGATTTATGATGACTGCGTGAACTCTTTGGAGCAAGTGAGTTGACGCCATCTACCTCCAGTTGCTGAGCGTACTGGTGCTGGGCACGTGATCCAAGGATAAGGAAAATGCCCAGATGAGGACACGTGGTCTGACAGCCTGCTGGATGCTGCCACGTAGTCCGAACTCTTAGGGCGGGAACTGTGAAAGCCACACGCGCCCTGCTGCTGCTCCAGGTATAAAATGGAGCCTTCGTCTTAAGATGAAGATTGATCGAAGAAGAAGCCTGGAGAGCATATACGTCCTTCGATCCAGAAAAGGAAAGAAAAGTGCAGAGAGAAAGAAAGAGAAAGGAAAAGAGCAGAGAGTTCAATATCTGAGAGGAGTTTGGTCGAGAGAGAGAGAGAGAGTGTGTGCTGATTGATGAATTGCTTCATTTGAAGCTACATTTGTATTGGGTTTCAGAACCGATTCCTTCTCATTGTTTTTCATTTTCCACTTTGCTTTCGTTTATTTTTCGTCCTTCTATTCTGATCTGAATTATTGTCCCTCCGGTGTGTGGAGGAAGGGAGTATTACTCAAGTTTCCCTCTATGTTGCAGAGGAAGAGAGATCGGTGATCTCTGGTGGTGTTAGTGACTGGCTGTCATTAACAGTTTCCCTCCGGTGTGTGGAGGAAGGGAGAGGATTCTCTGGTTGTGTTCTAGCTGGGAGCTAGAACAGGTTTCAGGTTCTGTGGGTGGCAGAACTTGATTGAGGGATTTGTTTCCCTTGGTGTTCAAGCTGTGTGGCAGCACGTTGTTCGCAGACTGAGTCTGCATTGATCTAGCATCGTCTAGTGGAATCCTCACTCTAGTTGGAGTGAGGGGTGGATGTAGGCTGCGGACTGTAATCGGACCACCTAAAAAATCGAGTGCCTCCTCTGTGGTTTGCTATTGTTCTCTACGCTCTTCATCTGCTCGGCACTTTGCTTCCATGTGATTCGCTCTTCATTCTCATTTACATCCCTCTGTGTACGGTTTAAGGAGGTGCGTTAGCAGTAGAAAATATATTCCGCTTAAATTTCTACAAATTGGGAGTGATCTATTCATCCCCCCCTTCTATATCACTCTTGTTGCGCTAACAGCTCCCGTCTAGCGACCGGGATCATCCATCAGCGTGGGTCCGACTCTCGTACCACGCCCAGTTCCTATAGTCTATTTTTGATGGTTCGACCTCCGGAACCCCCTCGCCAGGACCCCTTTGCTCTCAAGCCTCACCCTCTTCCTCCAAGGGACCCTCCCCCTCACCCACAGGCACCATTCCCCACCCCACATCCCCAACAGCACGCATTGCCTACCCGACCCCAGCTCCCACCACCCCCGGCCCATCGAGAAGACAAGGGAAAGAGGCCGATGACCGGTGGAGCATCTTCTAGCACAGGTCTACGTGACCAGTGCTATAGGTGTGGTGGGATTGGCCACTTTGCGGCCAAGTGTCCCACTCAGGAATCGTTGGTTATTTCAGACACTCCAGCTCGCGACCCCACACCGGAGCTAGTGCCGGTTAGCTATGAGCCAGATCCAGAACTCGCAGAGGAGTTCTTTGACGAGCTTTTAGAAGAGTATGCTACCGACCCGGGTACTCAGTCATAGAGCAATGTGCACTTGGGTGTGATCCTCCCAACCCTCTGAACTCCCATTTAGAAGTCAGTAGGTTCATGTTAGGATGTCTAGGAGTCCACAACTTTGGATTGCATTGTTTGTCTGGGAGTATTTCTATGGGTGTCTAGGTTTGTCTAGGGTCATATTTGAGTCTGTCTGTTTCTACAGTTTTTTTTATGCATATGGTTTGCACTAAGTCATCCCAACAAAATGCCAGCAATGCACGTATAAGGGGTTAGCTGATGTACACCGACATGCCCATGAGTTCAAAAGGGAGAGTACGTCATGATTAAAGTCATACCTGAACGGTTTCTCTCGGGGACCATAAAGAAACTCCAGGCCCACGATAGACGCCCTTTCCGAGTCATGAAACAAGTGGGTTCGAGTACGTACGTTATTGAACTACCAGACGACTATGGTGTCTGTTTGACGTTCAAAGTTTTAGATCTGGTAGCATATCGAAACCCCGCGGTGATCCCTAGTGAGTTTTTGGGCTTTCTCCTCTTGTTGTGAGTGACACACCACCCGAGAGTCCACCTCTTCCAGCCTCAACACAAGCATATAGATTGCATACTGGATGAGCAGGTGATCACCACCAGGAACGGAGCCTACCAACACTTCTTTGTGCATTGGAGAGGACGTCCCTTGCCAGAAGTTGCCTTGATCACACGCGGAGAGCTCAGCTTCGGGACCATTACTCGACGGGGTCGAGTTCCTCCCACCTGGGGAGAATTGGTGCGGACACACGCCACAATACACGTCGGTGGACGAGGACACGCCGGGGCCCGGTTAGCTCACGGAGGATGTGGACGTGTGATCGAGCTACTTACTTGTCTTATTTCTTGCTTTAAGGCCTTATTGGGCCCTTTGTAGTCCTTTCATAGACAATTATCCCTTTTATCTTTATTGGACCTCATGTGGGGAATGGGCTAGAGTTAATGGGTTTTGGGCCTTAAGGGGCTTCAATGTGAATAAGACAAGGGGTTTAGTGGCTATGTGTGAAAGGGGTTAAGTGAAAGGGGGCTAAGGAGGCAAGTGGAAGGGGGCTCCCCCCTTCCTTGGTCCAAAGGGGAGGCAGCCACCTACCAACTTTGAATCCCCTCCCTTATTTTTTCAAAATTAGGTAGCATCCTTGTCCCCTTGTCCCCCCCTTTGTCTCCCCCTCTCCCCATGGTCAAGGTGCGCATCCCCCCTCTCCCTCCCCTCTCTCCCATGCATTTCCCAACCCCCCCTCCCCTTGCCATTCCCTATATAATCACATGTATAGTGTTATTTGAGAAGCTAATGAAGTTTTTATGAGAGAAGATTATGTTAAGAGAGTGATTGTCTTCCTCCTCTTGGGTGTGATGCCCTTGATCAAATCTTGTGACAGGATTCTTTTGGGTGTGTGACTCGCCCCCTTATCCTCCCTATCCTCTTCATATCTTGTTCTGTAAAAATTGTTAGTGATGCTACTACAAGTCAGGAAGAATTTGGCGATGGTTTTGCATCGATCGGAGCTCTGGATCGCCAGAAACAATTCTCCTCCTCAAGTCACGCAAATCTACCCGAGCCAGCAATCTAGATCCTTAGTTTCGTGATCTTGAATTTCTCCAGATCTACTCCAATGCTCTCTGGATCTGAGATCCTGATGCATTGTAGGATTTTTTATCCTTTTCGCGTTGCCGCTGAGCTCGTGTCGTTCTTACATCGGTGCTGGCCGTGGCTGAGATTCTTGTGGGACTGTGCTGACCACCCTGTGCAGATCAGACCAAGAAGAAGAGGCAACTTCCAGAAGTTGCCCCGCCATCCTCTTTGCTGATATGACTAAACCCCTTACTCAGATCCTTCCTCTAGATGTCTCCGATGATCGGAAAAAAACGGCGCCTCGTTCTGACACAGGGAACCATTTTTCCAGTAATTATTTGTCTTCCTGTGCAGTTCTTTGTGCGCAGAACCTGAGGCTGAGAATAGTCGCCGCTGCGCCCAGATCTAGTAAGATCGGATCGCGCCCTTCGGAGCATAGAATCTTCATCTTGTCACCGATGTTCTCCAACAAATAGCACTCTAATAGGACGTCGGATCTTGGCATACCGGCCTCCGCAAGTTTTCTACACCGAGTGGCCTGCGCTGGCAGAATCAAGTCAGCTTCCGATCGGTCCCGACTCGCTTCCCTCGCCTCCTACGAGTGCGGCCCGTCAACCCAGATTTCAGCAACTCCAAATTTATGTTTGTAGCCCTTTACCTGCCTACGTGGAGTGGGCATCAGGTTTCGAAAGTGTACGGTTATTAAGTGTGTGTATTGGGGTTGTCATATTCGGCCGGGAATTCTTCCCCACGCGCTAGTCGTGAAGGTATGTGCTTCGTTCCACACTCACATTGCTGATTTAGTATATTTTCTATCATGTTGCGTTTGTGAGAATAGGGCCGTTAGGTAGTTACAAATTGTCATGGTTGTGAGTTGTGAGCGCCCGTTCCTTAGCTCCAGTTGAGCACCAAGCTCAGACTGCATTACCCTAGGCGACAGTGGTTCCTTAACCGCAACGATCCCACGTTTCCCTCGCAAGGGACAATCATTGGGCTAGAGTGAGTTGCTTGTTGTGCCCCTGTGGTTTTAATGGTGGTTTTGATGATTGGTCTTTGAGGTGAGTTATTCATTGTGAGTCATCTTGCTGTGTGAGTCTTCATAAGTTCTGATATGGCATTGCATATTTGATTATGTTCAGTCATGTTACTGTTGCTCCTTAGACTGAATTTTGATACTGCAGCGTCGACCCATCGAACTGCAGCGTCGACGCTGCCAAGGCACTTCAGAAGTAGCAGTAAGAAATATTTGTACTGATGCGTCCACGATGCTTGGGCAATGCGCTGACGCTTGGTGCCTCTTTAACTTCATTTATTCTTTGGTCTGGTCTGTGGTGCGTCGACCCCTTGTGCTGATGGGTCGACCCCTCAGTTCATTCATCAGATTTATACAAGTCCATACATTGGTCTTCAGGCGTTCCAAGTATGCACATTAATTCAGGTTCTCCAAGTCTATACAATGAAGTCTGAACATTGCATTTGCATTCACAATGTCTTCACACCTCAAGTCTGTACATCTGACTGTTCAGCTTGCAATAAAGTCTGTACATTAGACTATGGCAAAGTCTATACATTCGTTTCCTTGGGCAAAGCCTATACATCCAGTTGAACGCAAAGTCTACACATTGCCTCACATCTTGCAAGTCTGTACATTGGCGTCATTACACCAAGTCTATACACTGCACTCATGCATTGTCCTTTACGACGATTCAGAATGATGATTGGGCCAACGCAGCATGCTGAGAGCGTCAACGCAGCACATCTATCTGCTGAAGACCTGATCACTGGAACACCTACGCGTCAACGCAGCAGTGGAGCAGCATCGATGCAACAGTTAAAAAGGCTAGGCTGGTTGCTCACTGGAATGCATCAATGCGTCAACGCCACGGGTTGGAAGCGTCAACGCAGCAGTTAAAAAGGCTAGGCTATTTGCTCGCTAGAATGTACCAATGCGTCAACGCAGCAAACTGATGGAGTCAACGCAGCAGACTTGAGTTTCACAGGTTGAAGATCTCTGAAGGCTGCGTCAACTCCTTGGAGCAAGTGGGTTGACGCCATCTAACTCCAGTTGCTGAACGTACTAATGAAGGGCACGTGATCCGAGGTGCCTGGCTCGTGATCCAAGGATGGACGAGATACCAGGATGCTGCCAAGTGGTCTGAACTTCTAGGGTAGAAAATGTGGAAGCCACACGCGCCCAGTGTGCCTGCTGCTGCTATATATACGAGTCTTCATCCTCTGTAGAAGACTGATCGAAGAAGAAGTCTGGAGAGCAGAAAGCCCTTCGATCCAGAAAATGAGAAAAAGAAGAGAAGCAGTGAGCGAAAGAAGAAGGAAGCAGAAGAAGAAGAAGAAAGAGAAAAGATAGGGAGAGCCTGCGAAAGAGAAGAAAATAGAGAGTGAGAGCAGAAGAGAATGATTGTGTGAGCTGAGAAGAAGAAAGAAGAGGAAGGAAAGAAGAAGAGGAGAGAGTCTATTGAAGACCTGTTCAGTCTGTTCGTGGATCAAATCCAGAACGACTATTGTGTTTCATTTCCAACTTTTGTTGCTGTGCTTTTTATGTTTTCTTTTTTCCCTTTTGTTTCTTTGGTTAGCTTTGTACTTTCGATCCTCTGGACTGAGGTCGGGTTCCTCCTGGTGGGTCAGGAGAAGGGAGATCTGATCTCCGGTTGCAAGTAGCTAGGTGCTACTTGTGGGTTCCCTCCGGTTTGGAGGAAGGGAGACTTGTCTCCGGTTCTGGGCTTATGGGTTGTAAGTCCAGGGGTCCCTCCTGGTCTGGAGGAAGAGAGGTGTGCGACCTCTGGTTTCCAAGTGGCTGGGAGTCACTTGGGGTGTCCCTCCGATTGGGAGGAAGAGGGGAGGCTGTTCCCCTGGTCAAGCTGTGTGGCAGCAACTGTTCGCAGACTGAGTCTGCTTGGTTCTAGCATTGGCTAGTGAAGCCTCACTCCGGTTGGGAGTAAGGGGTGGATGTAGGTCTGGAGGACCGAACCACCTTAAAATTATTTGTGTAGTGGTTTTGTAGCAACCCTGATAAAAACAATATTTTTAAATAAATCAAATTAAAATAAAAGATAAGTAAAGAAATGACAAAGAGCCTAAATGAGTAAATCATTGATCAAGAGGAAAATAACACCTTTTATCAAGGCGCTGATTCAAAAGGAAATGCCTCTGTATAAGGCGTTAATTTAAAAGGGACGCCTGGACAATAAGGCGTCAAATTTCAAACGACGGGAAAAATAAAATTAAGGAAAGGGAATGAAATGCCCTCTACATGGGCGCGTTTACATAAGTAACGACGCTCGACAAGGCGTCAATTTAAATTCGACGCCCTCGCTTAAGACGTTAATTCAGTTCGAGTTTCGTTCGACCCAGGAGTCTATCCAGGGCAAGTTATGGATAACTACGTCGAAGGTGGAGTATGGTAAGGACTCTATCATGGAAGTATTACTCCCAATACAACTCTAACCCTATTAGGATTCCCAAAATCCTATAAATACCCTCCCGATCGACCCAGATCGCTATTTGGCGATTTGAGCTATCGTTCTGCTGAAAGGAGAGGTTTTGTTCTTCTTATTGTTTCCTTCAAACCACAGGAGCAAGAGGATTCTAATGCTTCTTCGTTTTCTTCTATCACAGATTGAGGAGCTCCTGGTCTTCATTCGTGGGTAGATTACCTGTCGAGTTTTCCTATCAACCGTGAAGAACCGGTAAGTTCTTCTTCATCCTTTGACATCAACCGTATACTATAAAGGCTAATTAATCCTCTTCTCATTTTTTTCTCTCTTACAGCCCAACACCCGTGAAAGGAGGAAGTTTTCCTCTATTTTTGCAACGGCTGTTTCTTCTCTATTGATGTCTCTGCTTCTGCATTAGAAACAGAGCATCGGATTCCCATCAAGTCCTTCACGTTACTTCAACAGATCACCAGTTGATAATCATCAGGTAGATTTTCTCAAGAACGTTGCCCAAACTAGCTTAATATCTTTAATAATATCATCGATCCTCCATGCATATAGTTTTATTGTGGTTTCAACTGTTCTATGCAATTTTCAAAGCAACGCCCTTGACCAGGGAGCTAACTTAAAATAAGCGACCCACACCAGGGCGCTAATTCTTGTTTTGACACCCTACCCAGGAGTCGTCAATTTCATATAAATTGATAATTACCCATGTTTAAAATTCTATATCTATGAAACCATGAACCTAATTTAATGCATGTTCATCCTGATTGAATCCTGCTATTTTTTTGGTCCTGAACATGTACCTATTTCCTGAAATTTTAATATTTGAAATTTGGAAAATTATTGAATTAACGACCTGCACAAAGGCGTTTCTTATTGAACCGACGTCCCAGATCAGGGCGCAAATTGAAAGGTAACGCCCCTGACCAGGGCACGTTTTTGTTAAATTCCATAATATTAGAAATTTTGGTAAAATAGAAATAAAGAATGGACGACTGCTGTATACGTCGTCAAATTGTGAATAAACGCCCCTGAGAAAGGCGTTAATTGGATAATTAATGACTTAGTTTAAGTCACTATTTTCTGTATTACTGTTTTACACTGATTACTGTCAACCGAAGGGTTATATATATATATATATATATATATATATATATATATATATATATATATATATATATATATATCGGCACTATATTCCAGTCCGTGAATATAGTCCCATGTTTCATGATGTTTTAACGTTACCCTCTTAACTCTCATTGACATACAAGCTCTCCATTGGACATTCCTTTCCTTTGGACTAGCGAGTTAGTCATAGAGACCTCCATAAGACTCCTCGAGCCTTGGATTCCCTCAAGGCCGACTGAGCTGGTTGTACCATAAAAACCCATTACACTATTTTGCCATGTCACTCTATAGAAACATGGTATACCGGCCCTCATGTTATGCAAAGTGTGTATCCTGAGAATTCTTTTAATGGGATGAGGTTATCATGCCATTTGATGCTGTTCTTGTAAACCCCAATTCTATATTCAACATGATGTTCTTGTGGACCTCAATTCTATATTAAGAATGAGGATGTCTTACCATTGATGTGCTGCTCATGTGGACCTCAATTCTATATAAAGAGTGTCCATACTTGCTTGTCATGGTACCCAAGTTAGGGAGCCAATTCCACCTAGTTTTATCGATAATCGTGATTGTACCGTTATTATCGTAATTCTATGTCAAGTGTCATATTTTTTGGACTCTACTCTATCCAAGTTTACCCTACATGTCTACAAGCATTATTCTTGAAATTCCATATTGGCTATACACAAAAGTGGATGTTAAAATAGATGATTAATGCCTGCGCATATAGGGCCCGATCTGGTCCTGGGAGGAGCACCCGAAAGTACTTGTGCCTATGGGAGTTGATTGATCACGCTATTGGCATTATACCGAAGTGCATGACTAGCTTGATTGAACATTCCACAAATCTTGTACTTGTACTAGACTTGATATTACATGACTTGCGTGACCCGAAAAAGGGTAATTTCATACTTGCGTGCTTGAACGTGATAGCCAAATTCCAACATGACATGATGAATACACTTGCTTGAATATCTTGATATCTTTTGATATAAGTTCTTGAAAGTTCATGACTAGTTCTCGTCGCTATCTTATTGTTATACCCTCTCTCTATCTTGTCGTTTTATGCGAGCATGCATAGCTATAGTGCATTCATGAAAGATGTAATTACTTAAACCCATTGCTAGTTCTTGAGATATAATTTCCTACTAAGCGTTCGCTCACCTAGTGTTTCCCTACTTTTTAGGTAAGTCCGACGATGAGGGAACTCAAACGGATGGGGAAAATCAAGAGTGAAAGAGATAGAGCTTCTTCCGTGTTATCTAGTCTTTTTTTTTCATGTTTTCTTGAGTCAACCTTGTATTTTTCCTTTATTTTAGTTAGTACCTCAAAGATTTGTAATAGACATATTCTTATGAAGGAATAAAGGATTTGGGTTATCTTTACTTTTATGCATCTCTGATTTTGGTGTCGAATACACTAATACTCTGATTGACATTATTGATATAAACTCGTCACGCGTCTCCGGATATCTTCCGCTCTCGGGGCGTGTCAGTTTTTGTGGTATCAGAGCCTAGGGTATTCAATTCCTAGGAAAACCCCAGTCCAAGGATAGGTTCAAACCTTTAACCAGTGAGATTGGGTAGAACCAAGGGTTGAGTTAACTTAAAAGCCCTTAACGCGAGTATATACTAATATAGTTATTGTAATTGTAGGATGATGGCTGCCGAACGTGCTCAGTGGCGCAACATGCAACGTACACTTCAAGGCATGACTCAAGTGCTGCAACAAGTAGCACAGGGAGGTGCACAACGAGTCGGAAGTCTCCACCAAGTCTTCATGAACATGAACCCTCCCAAATTCATGGGTTCTACGGATCCGGATGACGCAGAGCACTGGATCAGAGAGACGGAGCGTATATTCCGTGTTATGCAGTGCACGGATCAAGATAAAGTCTTATTAGCTACCTTTCAGTTAGAAAGGGATGCCCGATGCTGGTGGGAATCAATAGAAGCTACTTTAAATCAAGACCAAATTACTTGGGAGGAATTTGTTGAACATTTCAATAATAAATATTTTTCAGACCGAGTCCAATAAAAGAAAGTTACCGAATTTGCCGCACTCAAGCAACGGTCAATATCGGTGGCGGAGTACGAGGCACAATTCTCTAGATTGTCTCGGTATGCTAAGCACTTAGTTAGCACCGAGAAGATGAAAGCTAGGAGGTTCTTAAACGGGCTCATGCCCCAATATATTACCCAGCTGACACCAATGGATATTCAGGTCTACTGTAGCAACCCTGATAAAATATTAATAATAATAATAACTTTAAATAAATCAAATAAATAAATAAAACAAAATGAAATAACGCCTCTGATAAAGGTGCTATTTAAAAACGCCCTTAAACAAGGCGTGATTCAAGAAGGGACACCCTCACCACAAGGCGTCAAATTCCAAACACCAAATAGGGCAAGTAGAATAAACGCCCCTTTCCTGGGAGTGTTTTAAACAAGAAACGCCTCTCCACTGGGCGTGTCTTTAAGAAACGCCCTATGACAAGGTGTCAATTTCAGTTCATCTTCCGTTCGAACTCAGAACTTATCCAGGGTAAGTGATAACTACGAGAAAGAGTTCGAATGTGGTAATAACTCAATTATAGAAGTATTACTTCCAGTATAACTCTAGCCTTATTAGGATTTCTAAGACCCTATAAGTACTCGTTTGATTCTGTCAAGAACGCTATTTGGCGTTCGAGTTCTCTGAAGGTAAGTACAGAACCATAGCTCTTCTGTCCCTCTGTCCCTTTTGATTTTTACGAAGGTTATTGATTCGTCATCTTCTTCCTTCTTCCAGGTTGAAGAAACCTTGACGTCGTGAAGAACAACCGTAAGTTCTTCTCTCCTCTTACCTTCAGCCAAAAGTATTATGAAGTGAAGATTGATATGTCTTCATATTTCTCTGTAGGAAGCTCTGTCGAAGAACAAGGGTTCTTCAAAATGAACGTTCCTCCTGTTGATACTGCGGTTGATTGGTTGCAGTTGAAGCTTCAGATCTTTTTCAAACCCTTCGTCAGTTCATCCAACTCAAATTATCAAGGTAGGATTTTCTCATGGAACGTAGCCCAAACTACCATATAACTATAGATAATTATCATCGGAAGTTCATGCATATAGTTTTTCATGCGTTCTGGTTATTTTCTACGGAATGTTTGAAAGAAACGACCCTAACAAGGGCGTTAATTTAAAAGACACGACCATGACCAGGTCGTTAATTCCAGATTTGACGCCCTGCACACGGACGTTAATTCTTGTTAATTAATAAATAGCATGTTTAAAAAGTAATTATCAATGCAAACATGATCCTAAATTAATGCACGGTCAATTTCTTGTAATCCTGCTATTTTTCTGGTCCTGACTATATACCATGTTCCTGAAATATTCATTACCTCGAAATTGTAAAATTGTGAATTCACGACCTTGACCAGGTCGTCTCTTGTTTAACTAACGCCCCGGACTAGGGCGCCTTTTTCCTGGTAACGCCCCTACCCAAGGCGCGTTTTCAACAAAATTACAGATTTTAATATCTTGTAAAATAGCAATATTGGAAAGAACGACCTCTTTATATGTCGTCAAATTTAATATAAACGCCCCTGATTAAGGCGTTAATTTTACGAAAAATGACTTTACCAGAGTCGCTACTTTCTGCATTACTGATTTTTTTCCAGTTGCTGTTATCCGAGGGTTTCACTATATGTATATATATATATGTAGGCACTATTACTCCACTCCGTGAGTATAGTCCCACGTTTCATGATGTTTTATCGATCACCCTTAAACTCTCATTGACATATAAGCTCTCCATTGGACATTCCGTTCCTTTGGACTAGCGAGTTAGTCATAGAGACCTCCGTAAGACTCCTCGAACCTTAGATTCCCTCAAGGTCGACTGAGCTGGTTGTACCCTAAAAACCCATTACACTATTGAATGCCATGTCACTCTAAAGAAACATGGTATACCGGCCCTTATGATATGCAAAGAGTATATCATGAGAATTCTTAATGGGATGATGATATCATGCCATTTGTTGATGTTCTTGTGGACCTCAATTCTATAATAAGAATGAGGGTATCTTGCCTTTGATGTACTGTTCATGTGGACCTCAATTCTATATAAAGAATGTCCATACTTGTTTGTCATGGTACTCGAGTTAAGGGAACCTAATTCCACCTAGTTTCATCGATCGTCGTGATTGTACCATTGTTATCGCCTATCTATGTCCAATGTCGTATTTTTGGACTCCATTCTCTCAAAGTTATCCTACGTGTCTACAAGCTTAAATTGTTGAAATTCCATATTGGCTATATATATATATATATATATATATATATATACAAGAGTGGATGTCAAATATACATGATAAATGCCTGCGCATATAGGGCCCGATCTGGTCCTGGGAGGAGCACCCGAAAGTACTTGTGCCCATGGGAGTTGAATGATAAGGTATCTGGCATTATACCGAGTGCATGACTAGCTTGATTGGACATTCCACACAAATCTTGTACTTGACTCGTACTTGACTTGACATGAATTGCGTGACCCAAGAAAAGGGTAATTACTTGCTTGCTTGATACATGATAGCCAAAGTTCTTGACATGACTTGCTAAAAAGTACTTGCTTGAATATCTTGTCATCTTTTTTCTTAAAAAACTCATGACTAGTTCATCTTGCTGTCTTGCTTGATAAATTCTCTATCTTGTCGTTTTATGCGAGCATGCATAGCTATAGTGCATTCATGAAAGATATAACTACTTAAACCCTTGCTAGTTCCTGAGATATAATTTTCTACTGAGCGTTCGCTCACTCCGTGTTTGTCCCTTACTTTTCAGGTAATTCCAACGACGAGGGAAGTCAATCGGATGGGAATGGTCAAGAGTGAAAGAGCTAGAGCTTTTCCAAGTGTCATCTAGTCTTTTTTCCTATTTTCTTGAGTCCACTATGTACTTTACCTTTTTTGAATAGAGTATTGGATTTGTAATAGTCTATCCATTATGAAATAAAGGATTGGGTTATCTTTCTATTTTACGCATCTCTGTTTTGGTGTCGAATACACTACTACTCTGATTGACATGATTTATATAAACTAGTCACGCACCTCCGGGTATCTTCCGCGCTCGGGGCGTGACATCTACTCAGAGATAGTACGCCGAGCTCAATTGTTAGAAGATGCCATGGAGCTATCAGATAGAATCCGTGGGAAGGATAAGAAAGAACAAGTCACAAGTTCGGGTTCCTTTAAACCCAACTTCAAGAAAAGGCCTAGCACTGGAGGTACTTCTTCTCAAGACCAGATATTTAAGAAGACCAAGCCCTTCTCTATCACTACTACACCTTCGAATATAATATGCAAGCATTGTGACAAGGCTGGTCATAAAGTCGAAGAGTGCTGGAGGAAACTTGGAGCATGTCACCGTTGCGGGAGCCGTGAGCATCGGATTCCCGATTGCCATTACTTAATGATCAAACCGGTGACGGGAAGCGCCTGGTAACCAAAAACGCTCATCTTCACGTAATTAAGGAGACTGAAGAAGAAGAAGGCGGACTAGTAGAAGGTACACTGAAAGTTTGTTCCAAGTATGCACATGTCTTATTTGATACGGGTGCATCACATTCTTTTATTTCCAAGAAGTTTGCTAACCCACTACCTATGGAACCAGAATGGATGAAAATAATTTTATCTACTCCTCTCGGAAACGAAATCGATATTACTCACCATTATCAAAACTGTGAAGTCTTGGTAAAAGGAAGAAATCTTCATATCGATCTCATATGTTTAGATCTAAAGGAGTATGATGTCATACTGGGAGCAGATTGGTTATCCAAATACCAGGCAACAGTCGATTGTCGCAATAGCAAGGTTACTTTCAAGGACTTTCCAGAACTAGTCTATTCTAGCCCTAAGAGTCGGAGCGAGTCACCTCTTATTTCGGCTCTCCGAGCTAGCAAGCTAATAAGGAAAGGATGTGTATCTTTCCTTGCATTTATCACGATTAAGGAGGCTCAGGAAACTAAGATAGAAGATATCCCAGTTGTGCAAGAATTTTCGGATGTGTTTCTGGAAGATTTGCCTGGATTACCCACACAAAGAGAAGTGGCCTTCACCATCGACTTAGTCCCTGGTGCTACACCTGTTTCTAAGACACCTTATAGAATGTCCCCTGCTGAACTCAAGGAGTTAAAGGAGCAATTAATGGAACTTCTTAAGAAATGATTCATTAGACCGAGTACTTCCCCGTGGGGAGCGCTTGTGCTATTTGTAAAGAAGAAGGATGGATCCATGAGACTATGCATCGACTATCGACAGTTGAATCATCTCACTATCAAGAACAAGTATCCACTACCGAGAATCGATGAGTTATTTGATCAAATATCTGGATCCAAGTATTTTTCAAAGATTGATCTCAGGTCAGGATATCACCAACTAAGGATCAAGGATGATGACATTCATAAAACCGCATTCAGAAGCAGGTATGGCCATTATGAGTTTGTTGTTATGCCTTTTGGACTAACAAATGTCCCTGCTGCCTTTATGCAGTTAATGAATAGTATATTTAGGCCTTATTTAGATCAATTCGTGGTAGTCTTCATCGATGATATATTAATTTATCCCAAGACTAAGGAAGAGCATGAGGAGCATTTGAGGATTGCATTACAAATATTAAGGACAAACCGATTATATGCCAAACTCAGCAAGTGTGAGTTCTAGCTTGAGGAAGTGACTTTTCTCGGACATGTTATAACAAAGGATGGCTTATCAGTAGATCCATCAAAAGTTGAAGCTGTGAAGAATTGGGAAAGACCGACCAATGCTAGCGAGATCCGAAGTTTCTTAGGTCTTGCGGGCTACTATCGGCGATTCATCAAGGATTTCTCCAAGATAGCCGTACCACTCACTAGGCTAACTCGCAAGGAGATCCGTTATGAATGGAGTGAGGAATGTGAAAGAAGCTTCCAAAATCTCAAGGATCATCTAACTACAGCTCTGGTCTTAGCATTACCAATGGAAGGAGAGAAATTCGAGGTATACACTGATGCTTCTGGCATTGGCCTCGGATGTGTTCTAATGCAACAAGGAAAGGTTATAGCTTATTCTTCTCGTCAATTGAAGAAGCATGAAGAGAACTACCCCGTCCATGACTTAGAATTGGCCGCGGTGGTATTTGCACTCAAAATATGGAGACATTATCTTTATGGAGTACAATTTACTGTATACTCTGATCACAAGAGTCTCAAGTATCTTTTCTCTCAAAAGGAACTAAATATGAGGCAAAGACGTTGGCTATAATATCTCAAGGACTTCGACTTCAATATATAATATCATTCCGGAAAGGGTAACCATGTAGCTGATGCCCTTAGTCGAAGGCCGAGAACACTGTTAGCCAATTGTATGATTCAAGAATGGAAGTTGCTGGAGCAATTCTCTGAACTCAATATAAGCATGGACACAGACTTTCAATATGTCATATTATCTCATATAAGCATTCATCCAGACCTATTATCTGAAATATAAGCACTTCAGGATAATGACCCAATATTAGTGGAAATCAAAGGCAAACTGGAAGGACAATCTGATTTCCAAATAACTTGTGAGGGAAGATTAATATTCAGGAATAGAACTTGCATACCGGATTGTCCCGAGTTAAAGAAGAAGATATTAGATGAAGCTCATAGATCAAGGTACACGATTTATCCTGCATCTACCAAAATGTACCAAGATGTGAAGAGGAATTTTTGGTGGCCCAACATGAAAAGGGAAATAGCAGACTATGTATCACGCTGTCTCACTTGCCAACAGGTCAAGGCGGAACATCAAAAGTCTGCTGGAAAATTACATCATCTAGATATTCTCAAATGGAAGTGGGAGAATATTAGCATGGATTTCATTATGGGTTTATCTAAATCAAAAGGAGGACATGATGGAATATGGGTTATTATTGACCGATTGACTAAATCAGCACATTTCTTGCCAATAAAGAGCCGATGGTCAGTTGATGTTTTGGCTACATTATACATCAAGGACATAGTCAGATTACATGGTATTCATGTTTCAATCGTGTCTGACAGAGATCCCCGTTTTACTTCTCATTTTTGGAAGGGACTACACCATTCGTTGGGAACAAGGCTTAACTTTAGTACAGCTTTTCATCCTCAAACGGATGGTCAGACCGAGAGAACTAACCAGGTGGTTGAAGATATGCTCAGAGCTTGCATCATTGATTTCGATGGAACCTGGCATGATCACTTGCCGTTGGTGGAATTTGCATATAATAATAGCTACCAGGTAAGTATACAAATGGTACCTTTCGAAGCTTTATACGGAAGGAGTTGCCGATCACCCTTATGCTGGGACGAAGTTGGAGAGAAACAACTATTAGGTCCAGACATGGTAAGGGATACCACTGAGAAGATACAGTTGATTAGAGAAAGACTGTGAGTTGCTCAGTCTAGGCAAAAGGCTTATGCCGATACAAGAAGGAGAGATCTTGAATTCCAAGTTGGAGATCATGTATTTCTCAAGATATCGCCAGGACGTGGCATACGGAGATTTGGTGTTAAGGGCAAGCTTACACCAAGATTCATCGGACCCTTCGAGATACTGGAACGAGTTGGCGAGGTTGCTTATCGCATCGCATTGCCTCCTCAACTGTCCGATGTACATAATGTATTCCACATATCTATGTTGAAGAAGTATGTATGATCCATCACATATTATTGATCACGAAGACTTAGTGATCCAGAAGGATCTCACATATGAACAGAAGCCTATGAAGGTACTAGATCGTGAAGTACGTACCCTAAGGAATAAGGTTATTCCCATGCTTAAGGTACAATGGAATAAGAACTCCGAACATGAAGCTACATGGGAGACCGAGGAATCCATGAGGAAGCGATTTCCAGAATTATTTTAAGGTATATACTCTACACTCTCCACTTATATATACGATTAAATTTGGGGACCAAATTCTTTTAAGTGGGGGAGGGTGTAGCAACCCTGATAAAAACAAGATTTTTAAATAAATCAAATTAAAATAAAAGATAAGTAAAGAAATGACAAAGAGCCTAAATGAGTAAATCATTGATCAAGAGGAAAATAACGCCTTTTATCAAGGCGCTGATTCAAAAGGAAACGCCTCTGTATAAGGCGTTAATTTAAAAGGGACGCCTGGACAATAGGGCGTCAAATTTCAAATGACGGGAAAAATAAAATTAAGGAAAGGGAATGAAACGCCCTCTACATGGGCGTGTTTACATAAGTAACGACGCTCGACAAGGCGTCAATTTAAATTCGACGCCCTCGCTTAAGACGTTAATTCAGTTCGAGTTTCGTTCGACCCAGGAGTCTATCCAGGGCAAGTTATGGATAACTACGTCGAAGGTGGAGTATGGTAAGGACTCTATCATGGAAGTATTACTCCCAATACAACTCTAACCCTATTAGGATTCCCAAAATCCTATAAATACCCTCCTGGTCGACCCAGATCGCTATTTGGCGATTTGAGCTAACATTCTGCTGAAAGGAGAGGTTTTGTTCTTCTTATTGTTTCCTTCAAACCACAGGAGCAAGAGGATTCTAATGCTTCTTCATTTTCCTCTATCACAGATTGAGGAGCTCCTGTTCTTCATTCGTGGGTAGATTACCTGTCGAGGTTTCCTATCAACCGTAAAGAACCGGTAAGTTCTTCTTCATCCTTTGACATCAACCGTATACTATAAAGGCTAATTAATCCTCTTCTCATTTTTTTCTCTCTTACAGCCCAACACCCGTGAAAGGAGGAAGTTTTCCTCTATTTTTGCAACGGCTGTTTCTTCTCTGTTGCTGTCTCTGCTTTTGCATTAGAAACAGAGCATCGGATTCCCATCAAGTCCTTCACGTTACTTCAACAGATCACCAGTTGATAATCATCAGGTAGATTTTCTCAAGAACGTAGCCCAAACTAGCTTAATATCTTTAATAATATCATCGATCCTCCATGCATATAGTTTTATTGTGGTTTCAACTGTTCTATGCAATTTTCAAAGCAACGCCCTTGACCAGGGCGCTAACTTAAAATAAGCGACCCACACCAGGGCGTTAATTCTTGTTTTGACGCCCTACCCAGGAGTCGTCAATTTCATATAAATTGATAATTACCCATGTTTAAAATTCTATATCTATGAAACCATGAACCTAATTTAATGCATGTTCATCCTGATTGAATCCTGCTATTTTTCTGGTCCTGAACATGTACCTATTTCCTGAAATTTTAATATCTGAAATTTGGAAAATTATTGAATTAACGACCTGTACAAAGGCGTTTCTTATTGAACCGACGCCCCAGATCAGGGCGCAAATTGAAAGGTAATGCCCCTGACCAGGGCGCGTTTTTGTTAAATTCCATAATATTAGAAATTTTGGTGAAATAGAAATAAAGAAAGGATGACTGCTGTATACGTCGTCAAATTGTGAATAAACGCCCCTGAGAAAGGCGTTAATTGGATAATTAATGACTTAGTTTAAGTCGCTATTTTCTGTATTACTGTTTTACACTGATTACTGTCAACCGAAGGGTTATATATATATCGGCACTATATTCCAGTCCGTGAATATAGTCTCATGTTTCATGATGTTTTAACGTTACCCCCTTAACTCTTATTGACATACAAGCTCTCCATTGGACATTCTGTTCCTTTGGACTAGCGAGTTAGTCATAGAGACCTCCATAAGACTCCTCGAGCCTTGGATTCCCTCAAGGCCGACTGAGCTGGTTGTACCATAAAAACCCATTACACTATTTTGCCATGTCACTCTATAGAAACATGGTATACCGGCCCTCATGTTATGCAAAGTGTGTATCATGAGAATTCTTTTAATGGGATGAGGTTATCATGCCATTTGATGCTGTTCTTGTAAACCCCAATTCTATATTCAACATGATGTTCTTGTGGACCTCAATTCTATATTAAGAATGAGGACATCTTACCATTGATGTGCTGTTCATGTGGACCTCAATTCTATATAAAGAGTGTCCATACTTACTTGTCATGGTACCCAAGTTAGGGAACCAATTCCACCTGGTTTTATCGATAATCGTGAGTGTACCGTTATTATCGCAATTCTATGTCAAGTGTCATATTTTTTGGACTCTACTCTATCCAAGTTTACCCTACATGTCTACAAGCTTTATTCTTGAAATTCCATATTGGCTATACACAAAAGTGGATGTTAAAATACATGATTAATGCCTGCGCATATAGGGCCCGATCTGGTCCTGGGAGGAGCACCCGAAAGTACTTGTGCCCATGGGAGTTGATTGATCACGGTATTGGCATTATACCGAAGTGCATGACTAGCTTGATTGAACATTCCAAAAATCTTGTACTTGTACTTGACTTGATATTACATGACTTGCGTGACCCGAAAAAGGGTAATTTCATACTTGCGTGCTTGAACGTGATAGCCAAATTCCAACATGACATGATGAATACACTTGCTTGAATATCTTGATATCTTTTGATATAAGTTCTTGAAAGTTCATGACTAGTTCTCGTCGCTATCTTATTGTTATGCACTCTCTCTATCTTGTCGTTTTATGTGAGCATGCATAGCTATAGTGCATTCATGAAAGATGTAATTACTTAAACACATTGCTAGTTCTTGAGATATAATTTCCTACTAAGCGTTCGCTCACCTAGTGTTTCCCTACTTTTCAGGTAAGTCCGATGATGAGGGAACTCAAACGGATGGGGAAAATAAAGAGTGAAAGAGATAGAGCTTCTTCCGTGTTATCTAGTCTTCTTTTTTTCATGTTTTCTTGAGTCAACCTTGTATTTTTCATTTATTTTAGTTAGTACCTCAAAGGTTTGTAATAGACATATTCTTATGAAGGAATAAAGGATTTGGGTTATCTTTACTTTTGCGCATCTCTGATTTTGGTGTCGAATACACTAATACTCTGATTGACATGATTGATATAAACTCGTCACGCGTCTCCGGGTATCTTCCGCTCTCGGGGCGTGACAGGTTTGCCTTGCGTTAGCTCCATATCTTCTACCTCCCATTCACAGGTTGTGCATGCTTGGTTAGTTGCATTATCTAGAGAGTTATTTTTTAGCATTATATTCTGCTAAGTGTGTTTGGGTTGTTTAGCTCTGCCTTCGTTTCTGGTTGTTCAGGTGGCTGCATTGGTGCAGTCCAACTATTTGTTCATTTGTTACCTTATCATTTCATCTTGGAAAGCTCATTAGTCTTTATTCTGCATATCTGAGCTTTAGAGTTTTAATTTGGGCTATATTTTCTAGAGGGATACATTCACCCCCCTCTGTATCCAGGCCTAGCACCCTAACAATTGGTATCAGAGCGGATTTTTGCTTAGAAGGTCCAGCGACCTGCAGATCCGATCTTGTAGTCTTGGGTGATTATTTGCTTTTAGTGCATCAATATTCCTGTTGCTGTGAATCTGCTTGCCATTTGTTCTTAATGGCTCATCCTCCACTATTCGGTAGTTCAAATATTAAATTCTGGCTATATCGTATGCACAAGCATGTTAACTCTATTAATCCACAATTGTGGAAGGTTATCTCTCACAGTCCACATGAACTTCCTAAGGATAAGTCCAAGTGGACTCATGTTCACAAGTTGAAAAATGATGATAATGTGAGAGCTCTTAACCTAATGAAGGCTGCAATTGATTCTGACGATTTTCCTTTTATCTCAGATTGTAGCACTGCAAAGGAAATGTTTGATAGAGTGACTACAACACATATGGAACAGGAAGAAGAATGTCTTATGGCAAGAAGGAGTGATCAATCAGATGAGTCCTCATCCCAGGTAATCTCTGAGACCAAGGATATTAGCCATGATGAGTTAGTTGCCATGCATGAGCATCTTCTAGATGAATATGGAAGAGTCAAATCAGAAAAGAGAAAATTAAGAAAAGAGAAAAATGCTGAAATCACAAGTCTAAAGGCTGAAAATAAAAATCTAAAATCTAAATTGAAGGAATTGATTGAAGAACTACATTCTGATGATAATGAACAGAAAAACTTAATCACTTCCTTGAAAGAAGAAAATGATTCTCTGCTGACTCAGAAGAAGAAAATTGATAAATTAAAAGATAAGCTGATTGAAGAAAACATCCATCTGAAGGAACAAAATAAAAAGCTAATGGTCCTTAACACTGTTTTCTCTGAAAGATGGCTAACGGTAGAAAGAGAAAAATCAGCTTTGAAAGAAAAAGAAGTGAACATTGAATTGAAGTTAACTCAGGAGAATGAGATCCTGAAAAGTTTGAATGATGGGCTACAAAATCAGGTTATTTCGTGTGAAGACCACATTATGACCTTGCAAATTGAAATTGAAAATCTAAACAACTCTCTGTCAAAATTTGCCAAAGGTAAAGAAAAAATGAAAGATTCTTTGAATGTGGAAGTCACCAAATTGGATGAAGAGAAAATGTGCAATTCTCAAGTTAAGCAAGCTGTAAGGAACAAACTATACGCAACATTTGTGAGTAGCTCAAACTTAGCTAGTACTTCTGCACCGTCTTCAAAACAGTCTGATGATCAGAAGATTCAAAAACAGAAGGAAAATGTGAAAATGAGAACACTGAAGAAGAATAGTAAATTTCATGCAAACAAGTCTAAGGCTAGAAAATTTCCAATTATTCACGGAAGGAATGTTGAATGCTTCTATTGTGGAAATTCTGGCCATGTACTTGATGATTGCCTTGTCATGAAGAATGATAATGATAGATTTCATGCTAGGACCTCTTATGCTAAGAAATCCTATTCTGCTCAAAACATGATATCCAAATGCTTTTACTGTCATGAAATGGGTCATCTCATGCATGAATGCAAATCAATGGAGTTAGATGACTTTGCTGCTACTACTGCACAGAAATATCATGCTAGAAATCATGTTCCTAGGAGAAAGAATCTAAATTGCTTTTATTGTGGGAAGCCAGGCCATAGGGCAAAAGATTGCTGGCATAATCACGGAAAGAAATTCAATTCTGAAATTGTCAAATTCCTTGTAAAATAATTTTCAAAACTTTCATGCTATAACTGTGGAAAGCCAAGTCACAAGGCTGCAACATGTTGGCTGGCAGGATATCGAAACCAAACTGGTTTTGATAAACAGAATTTTTATTCTGTTAACAAAAAATTTCATGCATATGCACATAGAATTCATGCTAACATGAATGTGCATATATCAGATTTAAAAACTGCTGCTTCTTGCCATCATTATGGCAAATCTGGACATTTAATGGATGGTCATCCTCTGATGAAATTTAATGATCATCAAGTTAAAAATGTGCTGAGAAAACCTGCTAGGAGTGATACTGCCATGTCAGGACCCAAGACTTCTTGGGTGCCTATTTGTGCAAAATAGTTTGCTAACTTGCAGGTGTGCCTTGGAAGCTGACTAATAAAGAGGGGTAATAATCCGAGGCACTCAAGAAGAAAACCCCATACTGAACTTTTCAGATAAACTTCTTGCTCTTCTTGTTTTTAGTTTTAATGCATAGCAAGTTAAATCTATTTTTACATTTTCATTCATCATATGCCATGTGCATTATTTTCTGATCATGCACTTGCTGAGAGTTCTGTGCAAATATCAGATTAAAAAGGGTTGTCTGAAGCTGATGCATACATATGCTATTTGCAGTTGTTTAATAATTGTTGAAATGCATAAACTCTGAAAACAAATTGCATTCTGAATAATCTGAACTGCTTATGTATGTGGCTTGAAATTTGTCTACTGCATAGTTCATTGAAAATCTGTCCATTGCATCCTGAAAAATCTGATAAGCTGAAATTTGATCCATGCATGCTGCCCATGTTGAATTATCATGCATGACCTCAATGGTATATAAATGGTATGGTACCAAAAGGCAGAGAAATCTGTCTGGAGGTTCCTACTATGTGTGAGGTGGTCTTTTAGACCAAGTGCTCCGCCTAGTACCATGGGTCACTTTGTTGAATAGGACAGTCTGAATGTGCACAAGTCACTATATCATTTGGAATCACATGTTCAGTTTCTCATGGCAAACATTGCATGTTTTCAGGGGGAGTTAGTTGCATGTGTTTTTGCATACATATAGTGCATTGCATTTCATTTCATTGAAAATGGCAAAAAGAGTGTCTGAATGCATGTTGACAGGGGGAGTCAATGCATCGCATATAGGTTGTCAAATGCATACTCTTGTGAGAATTCATTGCATACCCATCATCATTGATCTTAGTTGACAAACCTTGATAATATCAGAAATCATTGAGCCTCGAAATCTCTCTTATAAATTGGTATCTTTTGACTTCAGATTCCATCAGTCTTTCATGAAGATTTCAATGGGACTATCTCGATCATAAATCTGAAAACTCTTGAACTAGAAATCTTCTATTATACATTTTTATGAATGACTGAAATAACTCATGTGGTTTAAGTTTAATGTATTCAATGAGTTTGACTTTAAAATCTCTTAAAAATATCTGAAGCATGTTTAATAAACTTTAACCATCTGTTTCATGCTGTGTCTTGTAAAATCCTCTGAAATCTGCATTATTGAATACATGACTTTATTTGGTTAAGTACATGAAATTGTTATTGATTTGAAGCAAATGAATTTTTCTGAAATGTCTAAAGGGTATTTTCTGTCAGAGCAATGACCCTGGTCACTGAGAAACACATATCCAAAGTACTGTGTCATGAGGTACCATAGTTAACTCTGATTAAGAATAATTGAAATTCAGGCAGAGCAATGGCATGTACACTGAGAAATACAACTCACTTATCAAGAAATGATTTGCAGTGTGTCATGATGTGTAAATGCTATCTCTGTTCATATAAAGCATGATAGTTAGTCACACTAAGTGCTTAGGGATAGTGGCCTCTGATCAAGGTATATCCTCTAGTTACAAGGTGTGCACTGAACTAGAGTGCTCGTAAAATTTGTAGCATGGAAAATTATTGAACGAATTGAAATATCTGAATATTGATGCTAAAATCAAATTACTACAACCCTAGACAACATCTTATGACTTCATAATTACTTGATTTCAATACTGATGCATGTAATTCCGAAAGAAGTCAATAAATTTGATTGTGTAAGAGGAAGGGAGTTTTATCAAGATAAATATGAGGGCTTGGTTCATTTTTATTAAACTATAGTTTTAGATATCAATACAGAGTTTTATTGATAAACTCTATATACATCATGTTTAAACCATGATGTTTAATAAAGCTCATTCATAAGCCCTTATAATGGAAGACTTTGAAATATTCTGATTTGGATTTATGAGAATGACATTTCCTTGAAAATCTGACTGAAATTCTTGTAGTTGAAGCCTTCTTTGAAAAATCTAATTATTTGAAACTCTTCTGCTCATGTTCTTGGCTCATTTACCTGAACTTATCCTTGTATGCCCCTATGGTCTTCTTCTCATCCATCTCATAAGATTCCATTTATTGAGGGGGAGCCTTCTTGTCATATGCATCATGCTGCATAGAAGGAGAAAAATTGTGTTCTTGCATTCATATTTATAGGGGGAGATCTTGCATTCTGGTATCTGTTTATGTTGATTGTTTGCCAAAGGGAAAATTTTCATTCAATCATTGCATGCTGGCTTCTTTTGATCATCTCTAACTAATGACTTTTTGCTAAAACTCTTAAAGGGGGAGAATTGTGTTCTGGCAAAAGGGAGAAATTGACTGAATTTTTATACATGCTTTAATTTCTCAAATTATTTTCTTTTTGATGAAGTCAAAGGGGGAGAATAATTTGAGTCATCAGAATGCCTCACATCATCAGAATGACTCAATGTGTTGAAAGTGTTGCCATCATCAAAAAGGGGGAGATTGTTGTGCCCCTGTGGTTTTAATGGTGGTTTTGATGATTGGTCTTTGAGGTGAGTTATTCACTGTGAGTCATCTTGCTGTGTGAGTCTTCATAAGTTCTGATATGGCATTGCATATTTGATTATGTTCAGTCATGTTACTGTTGCTCCTTAGACTGAATTTTGATACTGCAGTGTCGACCCATCGAACTGCAGCGTCGACGCTGCCAAGGCACTTCAGAAGTAGCAGTAAGAAATATTTGTACTGAGGCGTCCACGCTGCTTGGGCAATGCGCTGACGCTTGGTGCCTCTTTAACTTCATTTATTCTTTGGTCTGGTCTGTGGTGCGTCGACCCCTTGTGCTGATGGGTCGACCCCTCAGTTCATTCATCAGATTTATACAAGTCCATACATTGGTCTTCAGGCGTTCCAAGTATGCACATTAATTCAGGTTCTCCAAGTCTATACAATGAAGTCTGAACATTGCATTTGCATTCACAATGTCTTCACACCTCAAGTCTGTACATCCGACTATTCAGCTTGCAACAAAGTCTGTACATTAGACTATGGCAAAGTCTATACATTCGTTTCCTTGGGCAAAACCTATACATCCAGTTGAACGCAAAGTCTACACATCGCCTCACATCTTGCAAGTCTGTACATTGGCGTCATTACACCAAGTCTATACACTGCACTCATGCATTGTCCTTTACGACGATTCAGACTGATGACTGGGCCAACGCAGCATGCTGAGAGCGTCAACGCAGCACATCTATCTGCTGAAGACCTGATCACTGGATCACCTACGCGTGAACGTAGCAGTGGAGCAGCGTCGACGCAACAGTTAAAAAGGCTAGGCTGGTTGCTCACTGGAACGCATCAATGCGTCAACGCCACGGGTTGGAAGCGTCGATGCAGCAGTTAAAAAGGCTAGGTTGTTTGCTCGCTGGAATGCATCAATGCGTCAACGCAGCAAAATGATGGAGTCAACGCAGCAGACTTGAGTTTCACAGGTTGAAGATCTCTGAAGGCTGCGTCAACTCCTTGGAGCAAGTGGGTTGACGCCGTCTAACTCCAGTTGCTGAACGTACTAATGAAGGGCACGTGATCAGAGGTGCCTGGCTCGTGATCCAAGGATGGACGAGATACCAGGATGCTGCCACGTGGTCAGAACTTCTAGGGCAGGAAATGTGGAAGCCACACGCGCCCAGTGTGCCTACTGCTGCTATATATATGAGTCTTCATCCTCTGTAGAAGACTGATTGAAGAAGAAGCCTGGAGAGCAGAAAGCCCTTCGATCCAGAAAAAGAGAAAAAGAAGAGAAGCAGTGAGCGAAAGAAGAAGGAATCAGAAGAAGAAGAAGAAGAAAGAGAAAAGACAGGGAGAGCCAGCGAAAGAGAAGAAAATAGAGAGTGAGAGTAGAAGAGAAAGATTGCGTGAGCTGAGAAGAAGATAGAAGAGGAAGGAAAGAAGAAGAGGAGAGAGTCTATTGAAGACCTGTTCAGTCTGTTCGTGGATCAAATCCAGAACGACTATTGTGTTTCATTTCCAGCTTTTGTTGCTGTGCTTTTCATGTTTCCTTTTTCCCTTTTGTTTCTCTGGTTAGCTTTGTACTTCCGATCCTCTGGACTGAGGTCGGGTTCCTCCTGGTGGGTCAGGAGAAGGGAGATCTGATCTCCGGTTGCAAGTAGCTGGGTGCTACTTGTGGGTTCCCTTCGGTTTGGAGGAAGGGAGACTTGTCTTTGGTTCTGGGCTTGTGGGTTGCAAGTCCAGGGGTCCCTCCTGGTCTGGAGGAAGAGAGGTCTGCAACCTCTGGTTTCCAGGTGGCTGGGAGTCACTTGGGGTGTCCCTCCGGTTGGGAGGAAGAGGGGAGGCTGTTCCCCTGGTCAAGCTTTGTGGCAGCAACTATTCGCAGACTGAGTCTGCTTGGTTCTAGCATTGGCTAGTGAAGCCTCACTCCGGTTGGGAGTGAGGGGTGGATGTAGGTCTGGAGGACCGAACCACCTTAAAATTATTTGTGCAGTGGTTTGCCTTGCGTTAGCTCCATATCTTCTACCTCCCATTCACAGGTTGTGCATGCTTGGCTAGTTGCATTATCTAGAGAGTTATTTTTTAGCATTATATTCTGCTAAGTGTGTTTGGGTTGTTTAGCTCTGCCTTCGTTTCTGGTTGTTCAGGTGGCTGCATTGGTTCAGTCCAACTGTTTGTTCATTTGTTACCTTATCATTTCATCTTGGAAAGCTCATTAGTCTTTATTTTGCATATCTGAGCTTTAGAGTTTTAATTTGGGCTATATTTTCTAGAGGGATACATTCACCCCCCTCTGTATCCGGGCCTAGCACCCTAACATTGCTGTTGAGAGACGTCTCCACCCGGAGAATGGAACGGTGGTCAGTCGCTCGGCTTACCTTAGTGTGCTAGTGCTGGCCGCACTTTTAGTCGGTCGTACATCTTAGCCCGGTCGCGTCATCCATCCCGCATCAATTTCTTTACAGCGCACCCGGTGCCTGAAGATTCCCCATTAATTATAGAACTCCCTGAAGATGAAGTCTTAGAAGTGGACTAAGTGTGGAAGCCGAGGAGGGATCCACATAAAAGAGGAGAAAATGAAAACTCGCTGTGACTAAAGGCTAATAGGGGGCATGAAACGTGCCAATAGAGAAAAGAGCATACGTAGGATGCTAAAGGGATGTGATCGCCAGAGGGGTTACCTCAATGAAAAGAAATGATCGCGTGTACCTTGTACGAGGCACGGAGACCGTGAATCGTCGAGAGCGGGAAATGGCGGGTTGCTTCTTCCTCCCCCGTCGGCCGGCCGACGGAGAGGGCTTTCTTTAATTACCCTTGCAAAACAACGATAAATAAGTAACGAGTGGATCAGAAAGACGAAGGTGCAGTATTCAATTCTAACGATGCAAGTAATGAAATGATGGCAGGACACACACCTGGTTGGTGTTGTCTTTTAAAACCCCTCTCGGACACGAGTAGAAGGAAAATGCTTATGATGAATTGCGATTACGCCAACGTAAGAACGGGAAGAGACTCCCTCAAAAAAGGGGGGGGTGGAAGATATGATATGATGAATGCAAGATAACTAGGAAAGAAGAGAGGAGAATGGCTTATTGGATGGTCAATGTCGAGGCCCGGCGGAGCTTCGGCAGCGCAAGGACGACGCGGGAGCACGATGGGTGAAGGCGGCCTTTCTCCCGCGAGCACGGGCACCCAGGACTCCGGCAGAACTTCCCCCCCAACAAAAACACCTGCGGGTTAGAAATAGAATTCGGCAGCCTATCGGCTCCCTTTTTTTGACCCCTGAACTGAGGGGGGTAGGCCTCTATTTATAGAGTTCTGGAGGATGGAGGCGTCCAGGGGCCTGGACGCCTCCATCATTTGGATCTTTTTTAAACGACAATCTGACATGCTGACGGGTAGTCAGTGGCCAGGGGCACACGTGACCTGGATGATGGAGGCGTCCAGGGGCCTGGACGCCTCTATGACATTGGATTCCTTTCAAACTACAAGCCAGCCAACGGATAGTCGGGGATCAGGGGTGCCCGTGAGCTGAACGATGGAGGCGTCCAGGGGCCTGGACGCCTCCATAATTTGGATTCTTTTCAAACGACAGGCCGAGCAACTGTCAGGCAGTGGTCAGGGATGCCCGTGAGCTGATTGATGGAGGCGTCCAGGGGCCTGGATGCCTCCATTACTTGGATTTTCTTCAAACGACAGACTGAGCAACGGTCAGTCGATGGCCGGGGGTCGCCCGTGAGCAGGTTGATGAAGGCGTCCAGGGGCCTGGACGCCTCCATAAACTAGATCCTATTCAAACGACAGGTTGAGCAACGGTCGGTCGATGGCCCGGGGTCGCCCGTGAGCTGGTTGATGGAGGCGTCCAGGGGCCTAGACGCTTCCATGAAATTATATATATATTTTATTCAATCTTATATATATATATTTTTGTCATTATTTTGTATTGATGGAGGCGTCCAGGACCCTGGACGCCTCCATGATAACCCCCGGATTCCCCCGAAAAGTGCGTCGGCAGTCGTCCGTTAGGCATTTTCCTGGTCCCGGCAACTTCTGATGCATGCGATTGATGTTGATGCCGTTCGAATGCCGTATGATTTCCGTAACGAGGCGGTTTCCGGATGCCGAAGGAGCGTTACGCTACTCGCCCAGAAGACGAGGGAAGACTCAAAGATAGGAAACACTCAAGTGATTCAAAATGCGAAAGTCGCTGCGGGGCGTCGCGTGGTAATATGAGATTTTCTCAGGGGATGTCAGGAATAGCATGTCTACAGCTGCCCCGCCTTGGCATCTGCTTTGCAAGGGAGTGACACGTAATGGAATGGTATCTAAGTGGAGTGAAATGGAGTGAGAATGGACTGATAAGTTGATGCCAAGGTGTGATGAGACACGCTTTTGACATGACTGTTTGGAATCTTTTCTGTAGTTTCAATGAGGCGACCTTGAAGAAGGTCTTTCAAATTTGACGATTGTTTGGACGGAAATCAAATAAGGGAGGGTGACATGTGCGCTCAGGCACGAAAATAAAGAAGACCAACTTCTCAGTGTGGAAGTACCTGGGTCATGAACCTACAGGTTTCACCTTTGGGGAGCGGTTACCAGCCAATGTGGAAGTGCTGCGGCCAAGGTGGGTCAAACAAGGTAAAAAGCAAAGGAATATCTGAGGGTCTGTCCAAACAAGGGTCTCGTTTGGAAGGGCAGCGTAGGGCCGTTTCAAGGAAACTCAGTATTTTATTCAGAATGGAATATCTCATATTTGTAAGAATTGAAGCACAATGGCTTTCGCAATCGAATCACTTGAATGATCTTCCGTAATAGACTCAAAGTCCTATATGAATGCATGCTGGGTTTAAAGAAAAATTTAAAACAAACTAGAATAGAAAATAGCCAAGGATAATATTGTCAACTCGTTAAGAATGGGTCAGGATACCAATCCAGTGAGCTGATACTGAGCTGGGGCCCGTTTATCCACGCACCGACTCATTGAGTGGAACAGTCGTTCCCACGCTATCACCAGTTAACGGCCTATCCGTACAACCCAAATTCTTCTGGAATCATCACTATTTTTGTTGAAGGGGAACTCAAATCCCAGATTCGTTCGGGTCACAAGGTCCTTGACGTGTTCTAATAGCGTAAATATCACATAGTATGATGCATGACACGGGGGACCAAACACTGAAGGATGGTATACAAGATAGGGCGAAAAACGTCCGTTGGTAAAACCTGCACAGACCATCATAGATTAAATACATCAGAAAGTAGCAGAAATATAACAGAATCGTGCCACAGTACAAGGATAAAACACTAACGACTTGACCACTCATGTGACACGTCCCGTCCCGTAGCGCCTCTCCTTTCCTATAAGTACCTCCCTTAGGCTAGTTTATTCAAATGTACCAAGGGGAGTTTTGAAGAGGGGTTAGGGATTTCAGGATGGAAGGATAGTCTTCCCGCGTTATGAAGAGGGGCAGGCCTAGCAGTGAGATCAGGCTATTTTCTGACCTCGAGGGTCATCTGAGTGGGACGATCCAGTCGCATATGGTAAGTTGATTTATTTCAAATTTATTGCATGAACTATCTTCTCACTTTCCTTCCTTTCTCTTCTTCTTTCCAGCCGTATCCACTCTTTCCGGGCCCGAGGAAGTTTTCCAAACTGCCATGGCTTTTAGAGCTAACTTCAAACATCTCCATTGGCATGAGAGCTATAGTCTCGAAGTGGCATCTTCAGGGGCTCCTTATTCACGCCAAACACTATGAGAGAATCCGTATGGACTGGGCGGCTATGGGCGCATTAGTGGAGATCTGGCATCCCCATACCCACACTTTTATCTTCCCGATGTTCGAGACAACCATTCTCCTCGAGGAGGTGGAACTTCTGCTCGGATTGAAGAAATTCAAGAGTGACGGGAAGGTGAAGGCTATGCGGATACTGACCCGGGGGACTTCCGAGAGCGTCCTTGGAAGCTTCATGCCGTCCGACGCAGTCAGAAAGGTCCGCACTCAAAAGGGAATTGACTTGCAAAGGCTCGCGGTATGGGTTATGGATGCTTTGAAAGGGTCACCAGATGATGAACATTTGGAAGGAATTATGAAAGGGTTCACCATCTGTCTGGCGGGTGCTCTCTTGTTCCCTCATACCGACAACATAGTGGAAGAAACCCAATTGAGTGCTATCTGCGAGATCTGGAGTGGAAAGAGTGTGGGACCCGCCGTCCTTGCCTACCTTTACAGCGGTCTTACCGCCTCGAGCATGGGTAGGCCTCCCTTTGGTTGCGTACTTGTTCTGAGTTGCTGGGTCGATCTGCACTTCAAATTCGACCACCGCGAGGGGATGTCGACTGCTTCGATGCTTTTCCAACAAAGCCCCCTTTATCACATAGCCGATGTGTTAGGCTTCGGTGGCACTCTGGCGAACCGTGTTCCGTGGCTGAAGAAACGGGAAGACTGGCGGTCTCACTTCTGAACCATGACACAAAGTTTCTTCACTTGCGCACCGGCATGTCTACTCTCACTTGAACTCCTCATGAGGTCTTGTCCCGAAGCTGAACTCCAACTGATTGGCGCGACGGAGTTTATCCTTTATAACATGCATCGGTGCTGCCTCCAGATCGGCATTCCACGCCACTCGTTCCCACTGATGACTGGCATTGTCCCTTTGAAGAAGAGGGAGTTAGGCACGGAAGCGGACGCGAAGGAAGCGAAGGCCATTAAAGCGCCTTGGAAGATAAGCGTTGCGGGAAAGGCCTTAGCGCATGTGGGGGAGGAATGCGAGCTGTGGAGGGCTTATGTAACCGAAATAGGGAAGTTAAGGCCTAGGGTGCCTAAGCCCCTGATGTAGCCCATTCTACTTTTCTGATGGAATAAAATCTGGCACATGACATTTTGGACCATTGTTCCCTGAATTATTATTTTATGATTTTTATTTTTCTTTTTGCTTTTTTTGTTTTCTCCTTTATGTTCTGGTTTATTCATATTATGGTCATATATATACATATATACATTTTTTATATGCTTAAATGGGGGCATCCAGGGGTTTGGACGCCCCTGATCCTTTTTGAAATTTTTTTTGAAAAATATTGTTCTTTTTGTGGGGGCGTCTAGGGGCATGGACACCCCTATCTTTCTTTTTCTTATTTTTTATTTTTTTATTTTGTTTGATGTGGGGGCGTCCAGGGGCCTGGATGCCCCTATCTTTTTTTTTGAATTTTTTTTTGTTTGATGCGGGGGCGTCTAGGCGCGAGGACGCGTCTTATCTTTTCTTTTTTATTTTTTTACTTTGATGTGGGGGCGTCCAGGGGCCTGGACGCCCCTATCTTTTCTTTTTTTATTTTTTTATTTCGATGTGGGGGTGTCCAGGCACGAGGACGCGTCTTATCCTTCAAATTTAAATTTAAAGCACCAAGCGGCCATTCTTTCTTCGTGCCTTACCCGCAAACGAGCCCGCCTCCTATCGAGATTTGCTCGCCCCCTTTCATCTTCTTCCTCTCTCGATCGATGGAGTTTGGTGGGCCAGATCGTGACGAGGTGAGAGATGGGCGAGGGACTCCTCGCCCTAGGAGGGATGCGCCCGAGCATGGAGAGGCGTCGACGGAAGTGGAAGGGCCTTTTAGAGCACTCGTGGCACCCGAGGGGCCCGATGGCGCGGAAGGAGGCGAACGCGGCCTGGTAGGTCCTTCGATCTCTTCCTCTTTGATCCATTTTGAGTTTTGAAGTGAGCCACGCGAGGGGGGAAGAGGGTTCGGTGAGTGTTGCACTCAAATGATGGACGCGTCCTTGACAGGAGACGCGTTCTCGTTAACTGACGGGGGACCTCCCTTTTTTGATGCAGGGTACGGTGAGAATCCCAGGCTTGGCTGACGAGTGGGCGAGCGCGGATGAGCCGAGCCGTGTTAGGAAGGAGAGTCACGGCAAGGCAAAGCTCGAGGACCAGCGCGTACATTCCCCTGGACAACAAGGGAGCGCACCGGTGCAGGGCAGTGGTGGCCTCCTGCAACAGCGGAGGGGGGACCGAGCGGGGGCTCCTATGCTTGGGAGACGGACGGAGGTGACAAAAGGGTCTCAAAATTTCTATTTTTTTTTTATTTTTTTTTATTTTTTTTGATGGTTCCAGAATTTAACCAACGGCTGTTGTCTATCTATTTTTTATGTGCTCAGCAGGAAGCGGTGGTAGGGATGGCTAGCGGATCGTCCTCCAATCCTCAGGCTCTTTTTCTAGAGATCGCCTCCCTCCAGGAGCAACATGCCAGTGCGGTGGCCCACGCGGTTCGTGCTGAAGAGGAGCGTGATGCCTGGGCCGTAGCTGTGGCAGAGCTGCAGCGTCGAGGTGAGGGGAGGCCCTCTCCAGACATTCTGGAGTTAAGGGTCCTTCTCTAGGTGACGAGGAGGGAGGCAGAGAGAGAGAGAGAGGAGGGAAGGGCCGAGCGACAGCGAGACCAGGCCGAGAGGAAGGCCTTGGAGGCCCAAGTGAGGGAGCTCCAGCTAGGCCTTCAGGTCACGGCGCAAAGGTTAGGAGCGATGGAGACGCGTTACGAGAGAGCACAAGAGCTCGGGGCGCTACTTCGTCGGTCCGGACGCTTTTCTGCTGGTGGCTTCCTCGCCACGCCAGAGGAGGAGCCGCGAGCCACTGCTGTGGAGCAGGCGCCACGAGGCGAGGCGAGCGCTACACGGGGGCCCAGGAGGCTTTCGAGGGATCCTCACCTCGGGGGAGAGGAGAGGGACGCCTAGAGGAATGAGCGTGAGGATGATATCGAGAGTTGGCGAGTCAGTGGACCCGCCTCCTCTCTATGATTGTGATGTTTGTGATAGCTCATGTAGACTTATGAATGATTTGATTTTTCTATTGCTTGTTTATTTTCTTGTGCGTTCCTTCTTCCCTACACTTCATTGTACTGTTCTCATGTGATCTGTCTGTCGACATCCTGCCCTAGATGGAGGATGGCATCTTGCTGCGACTATTCTTTCACGGGAATTTGTCGTCAAGGTCAATGATGACAGCTCATGCCTCTTCTCCCAGATGATTTTTTTCAAACTTTGCAGACGGCCTCCACGTTATGACAGGGCGCCACAGGGGGCAGGTCATCATGTTACACCGTCCGATCCATCGCCTTATGCGGGTAGTGAAGTGACTCATGGGACCACAGGGGAGGCGCCCTATTGTGGGGGCTATCGTTGAGGCAATCTTGACCCGGACTTCTCCCATTTCTATATATGCCTTCCTCTTTCGTTCCTCCAGGGGCATCGAGGGCCAACTAAGAGGAACTCAGAATTCTGGATGGAGGGCGAATCTTCCCACTCCTCGAAGAGAAGCAAATCCAGCGGTAGCAGTTCCAGGAAACTCTCGGACCTCGAAGGGCAGTTCAGCGAGAGGACCCAGTCGCAACTCGTAAGCTGAGCTTTCCTGCCCCGCCCCTTTTCTAATTCTTCTTTTCTTTCTTTCTTTCCTTCTTTCTCTCCTTTGACAAAACCTTCTCCATCCCTCGTGCATGTGCAGAGCATGATGAAATCACATTTTTCATGGGAATTAGTAGCGGCAGCATACCGGGGTCTTCCGGATTTTCAAAAGGCCAGGCTAGACGTGATGGGATTCGGTGCCTTTCTCCGGATTGAGCCGATCAAGCTCGACCCGATCCTCATCCAAGCCTTGCGCGAAAGATGGGACCTAGTGAGTTGGGCATTCTTGATGCCCTGGGGACACATGGTGCCCAGTCTAGAAGATGTGGTCCGAATCACGAGCCTCAAAGTGGATGGTGAGGCAGTGACCGGAGTCACCTATGCGGACTACCGGGAAGGCGCCCAGAAGCTACTGGGGTTGGAGTTAGACAGTCGGAAGCACATATCAGTAGCTAGGGCATCTATCATGGGGGCATTAGGGCTCACTGATACTCGTCGACAGGACGACGAGTCCTCGGAAGAATTTATGGAGAGGATGGAAAGGGGATGTCGTGCTGTGTATTGCATAGATTTTGACAATTGGGAGAGATCTAATATGGATTTGAGGAGATTTCTCCTCTTTTTCCTAGGAAGATTGATACTGAGCTCGAAAGGAGACAGCATCCATTGTCGTTTCCTAGGGCTGCTATCTGACCTCGAAAGAGTAGGACAGTACGCCTGGGGAGCTGCCATGCTAGCGCACTTGTTTACGGGCCTATCCCAAGAGGCAGATCGTGAGATGATTGTGAGTGGGTTCACACCACTTATCCAGGTATTTTTTTTTGTTTATTTTTATTATATATTTTTGTGTTTATTTGTAATAGTCCACTTGAGGCATTGACGGCATATGATGATGTAGCTGTGGAGCTATTATTACCTCCCAATGGGGAGAGCTCGGCATTGGCGACCGGCGATGGTGCCGTTAGCCAGGCGGTGGCAACCGATCATGGGTGCAGCACCTGTAACCTACCAGCTGATGGTGCTAAGGCGCGAGCTACAGGAATTCCCTACAACGATGGTGGGATTTTTTTTATTATTTATTTATTTATTTTTTTGTATATATGTATATTTTTTCTAACCAATTAAACGGGTATGTACAACCTCACCTAGGTAAACTGGAGACCCTACTCAGGCATGGTCGATGCCGATCAGCCATGGGTTTTAACAAGTCGCGCCCGGTTCGGACGAGAATTGTGGATACACTGCCTAAATGAAATCGAGCCGCTTCGGCTACGATTGGTTATGAGTACCCTAGGGCTGGCCCAGGAATGGGTGGATACGACTACGCCACCTCGCGTTGGAAGAAAGACACGGGGACCGGCAACTTGCGTTGATTGACGTGTGCGATTCCCCGAACAGTATGAAGACTGGCAACGAGGTGGCACAATCGTGGAATCACATGCGCAGGATAGTGAAGACTATCTGCGTCTGTATAAGACAATGTATGCAGAGTGGCTCCAACCCCGGGGACTTGCGGAGGTGGGTCTCCTTTTTCCTCTTTTCTCCTTTCCTCCTCTCCTCTCTGTGGATGCTGACTCCTATGGTTGCAGGATGTCCATGATACCATGATAGCGGACTTGCGATCACGCCTGGCAGAAACGGAGCAACAATTGGGCGACACCCGTGGAGCCTTGAGCACTTCGTTAGGTGTATGTACAATGCGCACTCCTAATTAAAACTCTAGATTGATGGCGTTCGGCCACTAATTTTCATCCCTTGTGGTTTATAGTGCGCTCAGATCGACGCGGCTTCGTCAGTGATGGGAGGAGGCGGCGTCTCTTCCAGCTTATGGATCTCTGCCTCAGAACTTGATTTGCTTCATGAGCAACTTGCTCGGACTACGCAGCGTGCCGCGGAGGCAGAAGGAATGCTCTCTATACATGTAAGAGTTTCAGTGTTGAGTTCTCCTTTTTTTTTTGCCTTGCCACATATCTGAGATAGTATATCTGGCAGGAAAAGGAGATGCAGGAGTCACTTGCCCATGCTGCACAGAGAGAGGCTAGAATAGCAGAGCTGGAGGAGGAATTACGGCGTCATCCGGATGACGATTCTTCCAGGGATGCCATGGAGCTGAGAATCACCCTTCAATTGGAGAGGGAAGATCGTGAGAGAGAACGGTCAGAGAAGGAGAGGGACAGAGAAAGAGAGAGAGACGACAGATTAGCTGAAAGGGAGGAGCGAAGGGTCATGGAGGCCCAGTTGTTCAAACTCTGAACCAGCCTTGGCCTCGCTGAATAATGGCTGAGAGATGGTGAGGAGCGTTACCGAAGAGCACGAGAGCATGGCTTTCGTGTTAGTAGCTCCTTTGCTGCTCCCACGGATCAGCGTCGGGGTGTGGGAATGGGAAGAGGTGTATAGAGCGGTAGAAGTACCACTTTTCATAGTTGGGTAGCACCCTTGAGGGCGTTTTGCCCGGAGAGTGGCGGGACAAGTAATGTAGAGAGAGAAGGTGGAACTTAATGTATAGTTCCTTATTTTAAGATCGGAATAAAAGGTATGATTTTGTTTGATTTTCATCTCACTCTTGCTATCTTGAATCCCTGCACGCATCACTGAAACAAACAGGTCAGTATCTCTGTTCTGACTTGGCCCCTTGCTCAATAAGCATGTGTTCACTTCAACTGTCCTTGATAATTGGTCAAGGGGCCAAGCCTTTATTAATGAAGGCAAGGGAAAGATGTGATAATGATGAAAGTGACAGACAAGCACACTAATGCAAGCGGAATTTAAAAGTGAGATGCTGCATACAAATGCAATCATGCGAGATGATTTTTTTTATTTTTCTGGCATTTTTTTTGTCTTTGTTATCATTCTAATTTTTTTTGTTTTCCAAATATCTACGTTTTCCCTTTTTTTTTCTTTTTATCATTTTTGTGTCGCTAACGCCTGATGAGCACCCATATGGCACCTTACCTTCATAAGAACAGGGGTTTCTTACTAACCTCCCAGGTATCCTAAGTGCACATCTAGGTTGATTTGGGCCTCTAGACCCCTCGAATGATAAACCCGCCGGCTAAGACATACCCTGATGACAATACCGCCATGCCATGCTTAGGCTCCCAGTTGCTTCCGACCGCAGGGATTCGCCCAAAAGGTGTTCGAGGTAAATGATTTACCCGACCCGGGTCTGTTTCCTCACAACTCTAGATGGTATATGATGGAACACCCTGGAACCCTAACGACCAATCGCGCGACGCTGACCCGGAATTAGACGCCGTCGCACTCAGGGGTGACGCGCTTGCATTGGCCTAAGCCCAAGGTTAAACAAGAAGACATCAAGGTGGTAAACAGGGGTCTTGACCGGCCAGAAACACAGAGACTCCTTCGCAGCGATAGTTTTTGCTTTTCAAAGTAGGCAACCATACGTGTGTATTAAAATAAGGTTGCAGACCTTGGCGGGTTTTACCCTTCAGAAACTCCATCTAGCTTTCATCTTCAAAGGAAGAAGGAAGAGTGTATGGGGTAAACCT